>LBNU01031613.1:12177-23973 GCA_014162995.1 Artemisia annua | reverse complement strand
TATATAAACCTTCAAAGGGTGTTAATTTAATGTCAAATAATTCGAAATATTCGAGACTTTAAAATTTAAAAAGAAAATGAGTTGCACATCTTAGATGCCATTTCAAGCTCAAATGTTGGTATGTTATTCTTCTTATCCATCTCCATCCTGTCACACCAGTTGAAAAATACGAAGCCCATTTTCTTTTGTTGGCCAACCTGAAAAACGCGAGAGATGTTGAGATTTAATACCAAAAACACCACAAACCAATTATTCTCAATTAAATCAAAATTAAACTTAATCAAAAGAGCATGCCTTGCATATATTCGTTAATATCAAAGCTTGCTGGAAGAAATTAAGTTGTTGGTGTGTGTGAATCTCGAAGATGAATCTTGAATATAGGTTTGATTAGATAATTATGTAAAGGGGCGGTGGTATTTTGAGGGAAGGTTCTTGAAAAAGAAGACATAGTGGAGGTTGGATTATAGATTAGTGTCTGGATTCTTCTCTAGATATAACAAAAGCAACATTACGGGGTCATTACGGAGATGCTACAATACCTGTTATGCCTGGAAAACGGATGAACAGTGCTTATAACCGTTGTTTTACGGGACGGATGAACAGTACCCCGTTCTAAATTGGCCAATGAAGAGAAGCCTAGTGCACCACTACAACAGTGTATTGTGTACCTCCTTTGTACTAAACGAATATGGGCCACAATTTGGTGTGTATGTGTTCCGTAATTACTTTTGTAATCCCATTTTTTCGCCCAACGGAAAAACTGACGTTTAAATATATTGGATAATATGGCCATGGCATTTTTATTTTTGGGAAAATACCATAAAAAGCATAATACTTTTCCTAAAATACATTTTTGGGTATCGAACAAATTTTTTTAACTGATATAGGTACTGAACTTTCATTTTTTGGCCTCTTTGACGCACTTTGTGACATTTGTGCCCCTCAAATTATTAAAAATTCAAGGGCAAAAATGTCACAAAGTGCCTCAAAGAGGCCAAAAAATGAAAGTTCAGTACCTATATGAGGGGGAAAATTTTGTTCGATACCAAAAAGTGACTTTCTTGACAAGTATAGTGCTTTAATATGGTATTTGCCCTTTTATTTTTGATGACTACACACTGCTTTCTCAATTTGCTACATAAAATATCATTTTTGCAATAGTAGGCATGCATAATAATATAGTGAATAGTTGTGTTCGATCAGTTGGAAAACCCCTCTCCTTTGAACACAGAGGTTGGGGGCTCGATTCTCGCTCCATGCAAAAAGGCCGGATGTCTTTTGGAAGTATCCTCTCTACCTTTGGGTGGAAGTAAAGGTTGTTTACATCTCACCTTTTCTTCATACTTCGTGAAAGACGGAATTGGGTTAAACTTTGATTTTTATGTACATAATGTAAATAATGTAAGAGAAAAATTTAAATACATACTCTTATTTTGATGCATACCAAGGAACAAATCCCCACCATACATCTAGTTTGATCTAATGGTGAGGATTAACCTAAGATTTAATATGCAACCTAAGTCCATGTTTTTTCTTGTCTTTTTCTCTTTCTTTTTATTCACTTCTTTTTTACCTTTTTTTTTTTTTTTTCCTTTTTCTTTTTTCNCCTTGCCCCTCCTTTTCTTTTCACTTTGTTTTTTTTTTTTTTTTTTTTTTTTTTTTTAATTCACTTTTTTTCTTTTTTTATTAAAAAAAATCACGTTTTTTTTAATTCACGTGTATTTTTTAAAAAAAATTTCACGTTTTTTTCACTTTCTTACGTTTTCGTCCGTTTCATACGTTTTTGTCCGTTTTCGTACGTTTATACACGTTTTCGTTTGTTTTCAGACGTTTTAATACGTTTTCATCCATCTCTTTCGTTTTCGTCCATTTTTCATATGTTTTCATCCGTTTTTAGACGTGTTTTTACGCTTTCATACGTTTTTGTCCGTTTCATACTTATTCATCCGTTTTCTTGCGTTTTCATCTGTTTTCTTGCGTTTTCATCTGTTTTCTTGCGTTTTCGTTCGTTTTAATTCGTTTTCGTCCATTTTATCCGTTTTCTTTCGTTTTCGTCCTATTTTTCATACGTTTTCTTCCTTTTTCATACGTGTTTTTACGTTTTCATACGTTTTCATCCGTTTTCATACATATTCTTCTGTTTTCTTACATTTTCATCGTTTTCATTCGTTTTTGTCCATTTTTCAATGTATTTAGCCATTCTCAGACATTTTCATATGTTTTAGAATATCACAAGTGATATTCTGTGATATTCAGAATATCACTCAAGTGATATTCTGAATATCACAAGGGATATTCAGAATATCACCCAAGTGATATTCTGAATATCACAAGGGATATTCTGAATATCACAAGTGATTTTCTGAATATCACATGTGATATTTTGTGATTTTCTGAATATCACAATTGATATTCTGAGTACCACAAATGATATTCTGAATATAATAAGTGATACTCTGTGATATTCAAAAAATCACAAGTGATAAATATTCAGAAAATCATAAGTGATATTCAGAATATTAGCAGTGATATTCAAAAAATCACAAGTGATATTCTGAATATCAATTGTGATATTCTGAGTACCACAATTGTCTGTTTACTTATGTTTTCATTCATTTTCATACGTCTTCGTTCATTTTCATATGTTTTTGTCTATTTTCATATGTTCTTACGCTTTCATATGTTTTTGGACGTTTTCCTACGTATTCGCCCGTTTTCATACGTTTTCGTCCGTTTTCTTCTGTTTCTGATTTTCTTAATATCACTTGTGATTTTCTTATGTTTTCGTCCGTTTTCATACGTAATCGTCCATTTTCTTATGTTTTCGTCCGTTTTCATACGTTTTTGAATATCACAATTGATATCAGAATATCACTTGTGATTTTCTGAATATCACTGGTAATATTCTGAATATCACTTGTGATTTTATGAATATCTATCACTTGTGAATATCAAAAGTGATATTCTGAGTATCACAAGTGATATTCTGAGTATCACAAGTGATATTCTGAGTATCACAGAATATCACAAGTGATATTCTGTGATATATCACCCAAGTGATATTCTGAATATCACATGTGATATTATGTGAATATCACATGTGATATTATGTGAATATCACAAGTGATATTCTGAGTACCACAAATGATATTTTGAATATCATAAGTGATATTCTGTGATATTCAAAAAATTACAAGTGATAGATATTCAGAAAATCACAAGTGATATTCAAAATATTACCGGTGATATTCAGAAAATCACAAGTGATATTTTGAATATCAATTGTGATATTCTGAGTACCACAATTGTCTGTTTACTCATGTTTTCATTCGTTTTCATATGTTTTCATCCATTTTCATATGTTTTTGTCTATTTTCATATGTGTTTTTACGCTTTCATACGTTTTTGTACGTTTTCATACGTATTCGCCAGTTTTCTTACGTTTTCGTCTGTTTTCTTATGTTTCTGAATATGAAAAGTAATATTCAGAATATCACTTGTGATTTTCTTATGTTTTCGTCCGTTTTCATACGTAATCGTCCATTTTTTTACGTTTTCGTCCGTTTTCATACGTTTTTGAATATCACTTGTGATTTTCTGAATATCTATCACTTGTGAATATCACAAGTGATATTCTGAATATCACAGAGTATCACTTGTGATATTCCGAAACGTATGAAAACGTCTGAGAATGGCCAAAAACACAGAATATCATTTGTGGTACTCAGAATATCACTTGTGATATTCAGAAAATCACAAAATATCACATGTGATATTCAGATAATCACTTGTGATATTCCGAATATCACAAAATATCACTTGTGATATTCCGAAACGTATGAAAACGTCTGAGAATGGCCAAAAACATTGAAAAACGGACGAAAAGGAATGAAAACGACAAAAATGTAAGAAAACGGAAGAATATGTACGAAAACGGACGAAAACATATGAAAGCATAAAAACACGTATGAAAAAGGAAGAAAACGTATGAAAATAGGACGAAAACGAAAGAAAACCTATGAAAATTGTCGCAAACGAATGAAAACGAACGAAAACGCAAGAAAACAGATGAAAACGCAAGAAAATGGATGAATAAGTATGAAACGGACAAAAACGTATGAAAGCGTAAAAACACGTTTAAAAACGGATGAAAACATATGAAAAATGGACGAAGACGAAAGAAAACAGATGAAAACGTATTAAACGAACGAAAACGTATGAAAACGTACGAAAACGTATAAAACAAACGAAAACGTATGAAAACNAAAAAAAAAAAAAAAAAAAAAAAAAAAAAAAAAAAAAAAAAAAAAAAAAAAAAAAAAAAAAAAAAAAAAAAAAAAAAAAAAAAACTACGTGAATTGTATGAACAACAAAAAAGAAAGAAAGAAAAAAAAAACAAAAAAGAAGCTACGTGAAAGAAGAAAAAAATAGAAAGAAAGAAAAAAAAAGAATAATAAAAAAGACAAAAAGAAAAAGAAAAAGAAAAAAGGAAAAAAAAACATTGACTTATGTTTCCCCATTTAATCTTAGGTTAATCCCCAGTTCCCCACAATTAGATCAAACTAGATGGATGGTGGGGATTTGTCCCTTGGTATGTACCAAAACTAGAGTATGCAAAATAAAGTGCCTCGTAATGTAAAGGTTATGATTATTACATTACTTTTCGGCTTTTCCTATCTATCATGAGGAAAATTCAATTGCATACCCTTATTTTGGTGCATACCAAGGGACAAATTCCCACCATTCATCTAGTTTAATCTAATGGTGGGGATTAACCTAAGATTAAATGGGGAAACATAAGTCCATGTTTTTTTTTCCTTTTTTCTTTTTCTTTTTGCCTCTCTTATTATTCTTTTTCTTTTTTTTTTCCTTTTTCTTTCTTTCAATTCACGTAGCTTTCTTTCTTTTGTTTATTTTTTTCTTTTTTTTTCTTTCTTTTTTGTTGGTCTTTCAATTCACGTACTTTTTTTTAATTCATTTTTCTTTTAGCCCATTTTTTAAGTAACTTTTTTTTAGTTCACGTTTATTTTCGCTTTCATACGTTTTTTACTATTTTCGTCCGTTTTCACACGTTTTTGTCCGTTTTCGCACGTTTTCATACGTTTTCGTCTATTTTCTTATGTTTTCGTCAGTTTTCATATATGTTGTTCGTTTTCGTCCGTTTTCTTATGTTTTCGCTCATTTTCGTACGTTTTCGTTTGTTTTTATACATTTTTGTCCGTTTTCTTACGTTTTCGTTCGTTTTAATACGTTTCCATCCGTTTTCTTTCGTTTTTGTCCATTTTTCATACGTTTTCATCCGCTTTTAGACGTGTTTTTACGCTTTCATACATTTTTGTCGGTTTCATACATATTCATTCATTTTCGTACATTTTCATTCGTTTTCGTCCTATTTTTCATACGTTTTCTTCCTTTTTCATACGTGATTTTACGCTTTCATATGTTTTCGTCCGTTTATATACGTTTTCTTCCATTTTCAAATGTTTTCGTTTGTTTTTATACGTTTTTGTACGTTTTCATACATATTCGCCCGTTTTCTTACGTTTTCGTCCATTTTTTTATGTTTCTGAATATGACAAGTGATATTCAGAATATCACTTGTGTGATTTTCTTATGTTTTTGTCCGTTTTCATACGTACTCGTCCGTTTTCTTACGTTTTCGTCCATTTTCTTACATTTTTTAATATCACAAGTGATTTCTGAATATCACAAGTGATATTCAGTGATATCCCGACTATCACTTGTGATACTCTGAGTATCACTTGTGATACTCTGAGTATCACCTGTGATACTCTGAGTATCACCTGTGATACTCTGAGTATCACCTGTGATACTCTGAGTATCACCTGTGATACTCTGAGTATCACCTGTGATACTCTGAGTATCACTTGTGATCTTCTTATGTTTTCGTCTGTTTTCATACGTATTCATCCACTTTTTTACGTTTTTGTTTCTTTTCAAACGTTTTCGTTTGTTTTCGTCCGTTTTCAAATGTTTTCATTCGTTTTTATATGTTTTCATACGTTTTTGTACGTTTTCATACGTATTCACCCGTTTTCTTACGTTTTCTTATGTTTCTGAATATGACAATTGATATTCAGAATATCACTTGTGATTTTCTTATGTTTTTGTCCGTTTTCATACGTACTCATCAATTTTCTTACATTTTCGTCCATTTTCTTACATTTTTGAATATCACAAGTGATTTCTGAATATCACAGGTGATATTCAGTGATATCTAGAATATCACTTGTGATATTCTGTGTATCACTTGTGATATTCTGAGTGCCACTTGTGATATTCTGAGTATCACTTGTGATTTTCTTATATTTTCATCCGTTTGCATACGTATTCGTCCGTTTTCATACGTATTAGTCCGTTTTTTATGTTTTCATCCGTTTTCTTACGTTTTCGTCCGTTTATATATTGTTTCTAAATATCACAATTGATGTTCAGAATATTACTTGGGATTTTCTGAATATCAATTATGATATTCTAAGTATCACTTGTGATTTTCTGGATATCTATCACTTGTGAATTTCTGAATATCACTTGTGATTTTCATGTTACAAAACATTTGTCGAAAATCACTTGTCATATTTAGAAAATCACTTATGACATTCAGAATATCACAAGTGATATTCTAGATATCACTGAATGTCGCCTGTGATATTCAGAAATCACTTGTGATATTCAAAAATGTAAGAAAATGGACGAAAACGTAAGAAAACGGACGAGTACGTGTGAAAACGGACAAAAACATAAGAAAATCACAAGTGACATTCTGAATATCACTTGTCATATTCAGAAACATAAGAAAACGGACGAAAACGTAAGAAAACGGGCGAATACGTATGAAAACGTACAAAAACGTATGAAAACGTATAAAAATGAAATAAAACATTTGAAAACGGATGAAAATGTATGTAAACGGACAAAAACAGACGAAAACGTTTGGAAAGAAATGAAACGTAAAAAATGGGTTAATACGTATGAAAACAGACGAAAACATAAGAAAATCACAAGTGATACTCAGAGTATCACAGATGATACTCAGAGTATGATACTCAGAGTATCACAAGTGATACTCAGGATATCACAAGTGATACTCAGGATATCACTGAATATGAAATCACTTGTGATATTAAAAAATGTAAGAAAATGGACGAAAACGTAAGAAAACGGACGAGTACGTATGAAAACGGACAAAAACATAAGAAAATCACAAGTGATATTCTGAATATCACTTGTCATATTCAGAAACATTTAAAAAATTACAAGTGATACTCAGAATATCACAAGTGATACTCAGAATATCACAAGTGATAGATATCCAGTGATATCTAAAATATAACTTGTGATATTCAGTGATATCTAGAATATAACTTGTGATATTCAGAATATCACTTGTGATATTTAGAAAATCACAAGTGATATTCAGTGATATCTAGAATATAACTTGTGATATTCAGAATATCATATGTGATATTTAGAAACATATGAAAATGTCTGAAAATGGCAAAAAACATGTAAAAACGGAAAAAAACGAATGAAAATGTATGAAAGCGGAAGAAAATGTATGAAAGTGTAAAAACATGTATGAAAAGGACAAAAACGTTTGAAAACTGGACGAAAACCGGACGAAAACGTATGAAAACGAACGAAAACGTATGAAAACGAATGAATATTTATGAAAACAGGCGAAAACGTATGTAAGCATAAAAAAACGTCTGAAAACGGACGAAGACGTATGAAAAATGGACGAAAATGAAAGAAAACGGAAGAAAACGAACGAAAACGTATGAAAACGGACGAAAACATATGAAAATATAAGAAAACAGATGAAAACGTATGAAAACAGACGTTAACGGGCGAAAACGTAAGAAATCGGACGAAAAACGTATGAAAACGTTTGAAAACAGGTGAAAACGTATGAAAACAGTAAAAGATGTATGAAAACGGAAAAAAAAAGGTTAACTAGAAAAAGTAAATTAAAAAAAAAATAAAAAAAATAAATAAAGTAGCGTGAAAGAGAAAAAAAAAAGTAGCGTGAAAGAAAAAAAAGAAAAAAAGAAAAAAAAATGAATAATAAAAAAGAAAAAAGACAAAGAAAAGGGAGGAAAAAAACATGGACTTAGGTTTCTCCATTTAATCTTAGGTTAATCTCTACCACTAGATCAAAATAGATGGATGGTGAAGATTTGTCCTTTAGTATGCACCAAAATTAGAGTATGCAAAATAAAGTGCCTCAATCATAATGTAAATAAGAGATGTCCTATCTGTCACATTGTAAATATTGAAGTTATGATTATTACATTACTTTTCAGCTTTTTATAATCTTTTAGCATGTCCAAAAATGCGTATATCAATGTTAATGTTATTGGAATCTAAAAAATCCTTAGATACCAATGTTGGACTTAACTCAAATTTATTGGTATCGAGTGCCTGCTAACCTTTCTCCAAGGATTAACTAAAAACTCCTGACCTATTTTTTTCAAAATCTCTATCTTCCTCTGCATCACACTATCTTCTGCATCACAAGAACATTTCTCAAGCTCCAACGCAAGCCACATCTTTGATTCTCATGCAAATGAGATTTGAACCTTTGGCATGAGAAGATGTGCTACATTAGCTAACTGCCTAATTAACTTGTAAAAGCCAATGGACTCAAGTAGTTATTGTGACTTGTTAAAAAGCCAAGAAAATCACTATTCATTAAAAAGCCAAGAAAATCACTACAATATTTACGATTTCTTTTTCATTAAAATGCCAAAAGATGAGCATTATCTGGTTTTGGTATTTTTGTGACTTGTTAGAACCGTCACCTAATTAATAACCCGAATTCTTCCTAACCATTATTTGTTGAGCTTCTAACTGTTGGAAAATTTAGTGCACTTAAGGGATGAGTTCACACCTGGTAATGGGTTTGGAGGTACGGAGTGTACACCCATTTGGTCCATGAACACCCTGACTCAATTGTGGTTATACTAGTAGACTCTGCTGCTAGACTCTGCTGCTAGACTCTGCTGCTAGACTCTGCTCTGCTGCTAGACTCTACTGCTAGACTCTGCTGCTAGACTCTACTGCTGATCAAAGTACTGCTGATCAAAGTACTGCTTGATCAAAGTACTGCTCGATTATAACCACTGATTCCTACTATTATGGAAAGTATTATGATATAATTAATGGGCCGTTAATTATACATAATTCCATGGGCTAGGGTTTGAGTATTCTCTATTATAAATAGAGGTCATAACACATCTGCATGAGTACGATCAACAAAAACCCTAAACACTTGAATACGCTTCTGTTCTTGATTTGTGCCTAAAACAAGAACATCACTTGGTCTTATCCCATAGAGATATTCGTGTAACCCAGGCATAGGGTCGAATAGTTTCTATTGGAAAGTGATACCACGATTTCAAGTGAATATCCGGTACTCATTGATTATCTTTACCCTGTTCTGGAACACAGTAACACATAATAACCAACAATCAATAGAAACTATTTAGTGATAATCAATGGCTGCTGTTATGAGACATATGGCTGCTAACTTTTCCAAGCTGGAAAAGTTTGAAGGTGTTGATTTTAGAAGATGGCAGAAGAAGATGCAGTTCCTGCTGACAAGCATGAATGTAGTGTCTGTTCTCACTTCTGATATTCCTGAAGATCATGGGGATAATGCTACCATGGAACAGATGAGAGCAAGAAGCAAGTGGGAGAATGATGACTATGTTTGCAGAGGTTTAATCCTCAATGGTATGTCTGATTCACTCTTTGATATTTATCAGAATGTTGAGTCTTCTAAAGAACTATGGGATTCCTTGGAAGCCAAGTATATGGCTGAGGATGCATCAAGTAAGAAGTTCCTTGTAAGTAATTTTAACAATTACAAAATGGTTGATTCTAGACCTGTCATGGAACAATACAATGAACTTCTTAGTATACTTGGTCGATTCACACAACACAAGATGAACATGGATGAGGCTATTTCAGTCTCTTGTATCATCGATAAACTACCTCCTTCTTGGAAAGATTTCAAGCATATGCTTAAGCATAAGAAGGAGGAGTTAACTCTTGTTGAGTTGGGCAGTCACTTGCGCATTGAGGAATCACTCAAAGCACAAGACATTGACAAGCCAAAGAGTAGCAATGCTACTGGTCCATCAGTTGTCAATATGGTGGAGCATAACAACTCCTCCAGGAACAATGACAACAAGGGCAAGCGTAAGCATCATGATAACACCAAAGATGATCTTAACAAGAAACCAAAAGTGACTTGTTGGAAGTGTGGGAAACCTGGACACTTCAGGAAAGATTGCAAGGGTGGTAAAGTTGGAAACAAATCCAATGGATCAGGCACAAGTGGAGGGAATGGTAACACCAATTCTCTGAAAGGTCAGAATATGTTTAATAAGTCTTTTGAGATTTATTATGTTACATATATATCTGAAATTTATTTTGTGCAGGATGATGATGTTGCTTGGTGGGTTGACTCTGGAGCTACAATTCATGTGTGTAAAGATAGAAGCTGGTTCAAGACTTATGAGTCAATGAATGATGGTTCTATTCTTCATATGGGAAACGAGTCAACTGCCCTGGTGCATGGAAAAGGATGTGTGGATTTGAAGTTTAGTTCTGGAAAGATTGTTTCTTTGTTTAATGTTTTACATGTTCCTGATGTTAGAAAGAATTTGGTTTCTAGTAGTGTTTTGAATAATTGTGGTTATAAACAAGTAATTGAATCTGATAAGTATGTTTTGTCTAAACATGGTGTGTTTATTGGTTTTGGCTATTTGTGTAATCAAATGTTCAGGCTTAATATTGTGCATGATAATGTTAATTCTGCTTTTATGTCAACCACTAAATTGAATGATTCAAACTTATGGCATGCTAGACTTGGCCATGTACACTTTAAAAGAATGCAAGATATGTCTAAGGATGGATTAATTCCAGCCTTTGATATGGACACTAAAAAGTGTAAAACTTGTATGATGAACAAAATAACTAAGAAACCTTTTCAAAGTGTAAAACGTGAAACTAAAGTGTTGGAACTAATTCATAGTGATCTATGTGATTTGCATGTTACTCCCTCTTTGGGGAATAAGAAATACTTTGTGACTTTTATTGATGATGCTTCTAGGTTTTGTTATGTTTATTTGTTACATACTATGGATGAAGCATTAGATAAATTTAAAGTATTTAAAACTGAAGTTGAATTGCAACAAGGGTCTCTAATCAAAAGATTTAGGACTGATAGGGGAGGTGAGTACATGGATACTCTGTATTTTCAGTCTGTTGGTATAATCCATGAAACGACTGCTCCCTATACTCCTCAGCAAAATGGAATTTCTGAAAGGAAAAACAGAGTGTTGAAGGAGATGGTTAATTTCATGTTGTCCTATTCAGGGCTGAGTCAAGGGTTCTGGGGTGAAGCTATGTTGACAGCTTGCTATTTGTTAAATAGGGTTCCCAACAAAAGGAACAAGGTTACCCCTTATGAACTCTGGACTAAAAGTAAACCCAACCTGAACTTTATCAGGATTTGGGGTTGTAGGGCTGTTATAAGACTCCCTGATCCAAAGCAGAAAACTTTGGGTGAAAGAGGCATTGAATGTATCTTTGTTGGATATGCTGAGCATTCCAAGGCATATAGGTTCTATGTCATTGAACCTAATGAATCTGTTTCAATTAACTCTATAATTGAATCAAGGGATGCACTCTTTGATGAGAATAGATTTTCATCTATCCCTAGACCAAGTCAAAGGATTCCAAATGGAACCAATGACAATGGTG
>LBNU01031613.1:0-11631 GCA_014162995.1 Artemisia annua | reverse complement strand
TGTTCTTGATTTGTGCCTAAAACAAGAACATCACTTGGTCTTATCCCATAGAGATATTCGTGTAACCCAGGCATAGGGTCGAATAGTTTCTATTGGAAAGTGATACCACGATTTCAAGTGAATATCCGGTACTCATTGATTATCTTAACCCTAATCTGGGAACACAGTAACACCCAATAACCAACACTAACGATAACATAACCCATGTCTTTTGGGAAGCTAGAGAGATTTGACATATAAAGTATAACACGAAAGTGAGATACAAAGTAGTAACATTTATAAAATAGTGTCAAGCTACTCCCTAAGAAGTCATAACATGTATGCGAACAAATACATAAAATAGTGTCAAGCTACTCCCTAAGAAGTCATAACATGTATGTGAACAAATACAGAGAAATATTGTGATTGTTTTTTCGATAAGAGACTATTTTTTCTACATTTGGGTAATTAGTTGTTTGATTTTATCGTTGGCTCCATGGTCTCTATGAAGATACATATTCTGATTTTAGTTCCAAACTACTTATATTATTTAGTTTCCAAAGGTTATATAGATACGATGTTATCTTTTGGTTTGATAGTCCATGGATATTCTAAAGCGCATGGGTTGATATTTTAGCAATGTACCAAATCTTTGTTGTAGTTATTTATCTTGTTTTGTATCTTTGAACTATTTTTAAAAGATTCTTTTTAGGCTGATTTTATGTATATTTCTTTTAAGATAAAAATTTAAACTTGTAAGATGTAACAAGTGTGAGTAAAGAACATCATTAAGAAACACAAGTTTTAAAGTTTAGTTACAAAATAATAAAATTTAAATACATTTCACACCAAACCTTTTAATTATTTAAAGGCCATGTACCCTACTTTCTTTAGCAAATACTACATATGTACGTTTTCTCTTCCAAAAAGTACACAAGTAATAAATCCAACGTTCAGTCAAATCCAAATTCCGAAAATTTAGATGGAGTCTACTCTTGTAATCAATTCGAATGACAACATCGTTCTATTAGCTATTTTATCAAAAGTTAACTCATTGAAATAAAGCCTTAAAACCATAGTGTCTACTCTTGTAATCAATTCACAAAGTTCGTGTGAAACGAATAGCAAAATGAAGTTGCCACGACAGCCTTTTGAAAAGAGAAGACTTTACCCTGTTTGAGTTTGTGTGGTGGTGGGTTCAAACCTCGTAGATTAGTCGATCAAAAGATTGAAAACCATGATTACCCCAAAAAAAATGATAATAAATGTTAATCGCGTACGCTTTACCATTTTCGATTTGGTTTATATCTTATAATCCTAGGGGGTGCTCAAATTAAGCTTTTGTATAAGCTTTCGCTTTACAATGCGTATATATAGTTTCAGGTTTTAGAAACTAGTTTAAATTGGTAGTTAAATATTTAATTCATGTCTGCTAACTTTTTATTTATTTTTTTATTTTTTATTTTTTATTTTTAGATAGGCACCACACTTGAAATCTGAACCCTTGAGTTTAGGGCTGTAAACGAACTGAACATTCAATGAACATTTCATGAACCATTCGGTGAAAAGTTCGTTTATGTTCGTTTATTTATTAAATGAACGAACATGAACAATATTTTACGTTCGTTTAATTAAATGAAGGAACATGAACAAAAGTTGCGTCGGTTCATTTATGTTCGTGAACGTCCGGTTATGCGTTCATTAACGTTCGTTTATGTTCATATATTTATTTATGTTCGAATATCATATCTTTTAATTTATAATTAAATTGGTTTATTTAAACAAAACAATACTTATAAAACATTATATCAGACATAATTAATAAAGTTTATGTTTGTTTGTCTATGTTCATTTGTGTTCGATCGTTTATGTTCGTTTATCGTTCGTTTAGTGTCTTAATGAACGAACATAAACGAACATGAACAAGAAATTTCGTCCGTTTAAGCTAGTGTTCACGTTCGTTTATTTGTCCGGTTAAAATTAAACAAACGAACATGAACAAGGCTCCATTTGTGTTCGTCCAGTTCGTTTACAGCCCTACCCGAGTTAAACTATCCAAACGGGCAGGCCCCGGGACCCGAACCACTAGAAGAAACCCGCGAAGGGAAACCCCTAAAACTCACGGCTTCTCACTAATGTCTGTTAATTGATTGTTCAACACATAAAAGTAGGGATGAGCATATCCACTAATGTCTGCTATATTATATTGTTTATTAACTGTATGGAAGTTTTAATAAGATTTGGCATGTCTATTTTAGAAGTCAGTCTTGGTGTAAAACGTTTGTTGTTTCAACAAACATAAACTTTGAATAATGAATGAAACAGGTTGTTAGTTTATTTTGTTTCTAATTTGTATATATTGATTTTATCCAGGAAAATGACATAATTGTTGAAGCAACACCAATGATAAATGTTGATGAATCGGATTCGGGTTATGATAGTGAACCATCGGTTGTTGTTACAAAAGATCCAAAAGCTCAAAGTAGCAAAAGAAAAAGAGATGACAAAGAAGAAGAGTATGAAATTTATGAAAAAACAAGTTTGGAAAGGGCTTCGATTTGGCAACATTTTGAACCGGTTAGAATGAAGATGCCATTTTGAACCGGTTAGAGTGAAGAGGAATAGGTTAAGAAGGGCGTTGTGCAATTTTTGCAATAAGACTCTAGCAGCAAACGGCGCAAACGGTACTTCCGGTCTTCATAGACATTATCCTTGTCCTTCTAATCCTAAATATGTCCCCAAAAACGAAGTTCAACAACAAACTCACTTAGAGTTTAAAAAAAAAAAAAAAAAAAAAATCTTTGTGGTGAAGGTACCAGTAGTTTACAAACTTGGAAACATGATGAAAGTAGGATAAAAAAGCATTGATTAACATGTTTGTTGTTGCTGAGTTACCTTTTAGGTTTGCTGAACATGAGGTTTTTGTTGAATATACTAAGGCGTGTAATGGAAGATTTTGTTGCCATCTAGACATAAGTTATCTAGGGATGTTTCAAAGTACTACCTAGATGAAAGAAGCAAGTTGTCAACTTATCTTGCAAAACCAACCACTACGGTTCACTTGACTACCGATACATGGACAAGTAGTTGTCAAAAAACAAACTACATAGTTGTCACTGCCCATTTTATTGACGACGAATGGAATATGCACAAACGGATTATTAACTTTAGACCCATTAGTAGTCATAAATCGGTGGATATCAGTAGTGATTTGCTTAAGTGTATTGTTGGTTGGGGTATTAAGAATGTAATGACTATGACCATAGACAATGCACCAAGTAATGATAAGGCACTAAATCATTTGATTAAAATGTTGCCTAATGCTAAAATATATGATGAAGGGAAGCATTTTCATATTAGATGCATGGCTCATATTCTAAATCTTATTGTTAGAGAAGGTTTAAAGGAAAAGAATTATCATGTGGAAAGTGTAGCAAATGCGGTTAAATATATTATGTATTCATCACAAAGGATAAACAATTTTAAAAGTTGCATGGAAGAAGTTAACCTTGAATCAAATAAGTTTTTGTGTAGTGAATGTTCTACTGGATGGAATTCCAAGCATGATATGTTAAAGATTGCGTGCTCGTTAAGGGAAGTGTTTTTCCAATATGAACTTGTTGATGATTGTTATTATCGTGATGTTGAGAGAGTGCCAGAACATTCGGACTTTGGTGTGTGTGAAGGCATTGTTGAATTCCTAGAAAAATTCAAAGCTAAAACCGAACTAATTTCCTCCTCTTCAAAGCCCTTAGCACATCTCTTTTATAGAGAAATTCTAGATAAACATCTTCGTTATTGGGCGACTAAACCCGAGTTTTGTCATATGGTTGATGATATGGTTAAAAAATATAACAAGTATTGGGGGAAATTTGATGAGCTTAATGATTATATGTATTTTGCCATCATATTGGACCCGACTATGAAACAAAATCTTGTTTCACATGGGTTCAAAAAGATGTCGGAGTACAACATGTCTAGTGAAAGTTCTTTATCCTATGATGCTCTTAATGCGATGGTAATGGAGATGTTGAAAGAAGTTGTGAAAAGGACGAGAGTTTTGGCAATTCAAATAACTACCGTTGCATCTATTATTTTTTAGATATTTTAGTATGGGAGGTCGTGTTCTTGACCCATATAGGACTACCTTGTCTTATGCCGTAGTTGAGACGTTGATATGTATCCAAGATTGGGTAAGAAAGTCCAGAAAAGATATAATAGATGACATCGACGATTTATTAAATGATGACGATGTTGCAAAAGGTAATAGCTTATCTTGAATGTGTTTTTCTAATGTTTACTAAGTTATTAACTTTGCTAGTTTTTTGTTGTACATATAGATATAGAAGAAGGGATTGCCAAGCAAAACGCTAATGGAAAAGGGATGGGACTTTCACAAGATTAATTATTTTTTTGAACATGATTTAGTTTGTTTATTTGGAAAGATTTATGTTGTCCTTCTGAACATTTAGTACTTGTTTTGAACCTGTAACTGGATGTTATGTTGTTCTTCTGAGCATTTTAAGTACTTGTTTTGAATATGTATGATGTTAAGGTGTCCTTTTGAACAGTCACTTAATTTGTCAAATTTGTCACCATCTTTGATTTGTGTATAACTGTATATGATCTATACCCAAGCATGAAACATCTTTGATTTGTGTATATGATCTATAGTATACCATACGCATGCAGCCAAAACAAATGATAGCAAAAAAAAATGTAAATACACCCATGCTCTCAGAATGTTCCATCCTTATGATAAAATATACTCCCTCCATCCCTAAATAAATGTCCACGTTTGACTTTTGAAGTCTTACATATTCAACTTTGACCTTAAATATTATTGTTTATTTTATATAATACTTGATGCAAAATATATAAATAAATTGAGTTTTATGTGTATTTTAATTTGGTATAATTTTTATCAAGTATTATATAACATAAATAAAAATATTTAAAGTCAAAGATTAACAAAAAAAACTTCAAAAGTCAAACGTGAACATTTATTTAGGGACGGAGGGAGTATTGTAATACTAGGCAAAATAAGACTAGGCAAATCTTATGTGTTTAAAAGAACCAAGGCACAGTAGATGTGAATTTTTGGCTCTTCCTCAACATGGTTTAAAGAAAACGGGAATAACCCGATATGCACCGATTTCCCAGTACCGGGTACCGGTACCGGAATCCCGTTCGGTACGGTGCCGGCACACACCTTTCATGCCCGGAAAAAAAACGGGAGCATCAATTCGGTACGAATCGGGACGGGATTGGTACCGAGCTCATCCCTACATCAAACTTCTTTCCATTTTAACATAATTTCACATTTTATGAATAGGCATTCAATACACATCACATTTACATTTTGAGTTGAAATCTGTGTCATGCATGCATGCACTCGAAACCTCTCATGGGTATTGCATATGCTTCAGCTAAAAAACAATTCTGAATATTTCACTATTTTTGTTTCACATGGAAGGCGTTTAATTAGGCTTTGTGAGCCCATTACTCTCACATAAACCATACACTCAATGTGAGCCAATTCACATGCAAACCCTAATATAATTAAAACTGATCCATAAATAATCAAAGGCCTTTGGAGTTTGGAAGCTGTGGATCTAAACTGCAAATCTGTAGTGATTATATGTATCAAACCAGCAGACTTTTCTAAGTTTGTCATATGCTCCAAGACTGGATTGCAAGAAAGTTTTGCAATCAAATCACTCTATAAAATGGCATTTGATAATGGAAAAGTTTAAACCTTAATTGTGGTGGATTTGGCGTTTACGTAACGATGTCATTTTTTGCTCCTATAATCTGAGAAAAAGTGACATTCTTGATAATATTAGGCTTTTTTCTTTTTCTTGGTTAAAGTCTAGAGGTTGTAAATTTCTTTGTTGGAATGATTGGCTTAGACATCCCTTGTAATTCGCTCTAGCTCCTTGCTAGTTGCTCTCTTCTAATATAATTTGCCGTTCAAAAAAAAATATATATTATTATCAATCCTCATATTTCCCGGCCACATCATTAGTCATAACCCACTGCAACCGTTATCCCAACTAGGGGTGAGCATGGTGCGGGTTGGTGCGGGTTTTGGTAAAAACCGAACCGCATCCGCAATTGCGGTTTTTAAAAACTGAGAATCCGCAACCGCGCGGTTTTTCGGGTTCGCGGTTTTTGCGGGTTTGCGGTTTGGTTTTGCGGTTTTTGCGGTTTTAAAGTTTTTTTTTTCTCAAATTATATTTTTGGTATATAGAATAAATATATCATAAGGTTACATGATGGCCTGATGGGTTGAAACATATATACAAAATGTTGTGTATTATTATGAAATTATGAATCTATCCAATAGTAAAAGTCAAATGAGGTGAAGAATTTTAAAAACTTCGATGATAAATTGATAAAAAAATAAAATTGTATGATCTACAAACTCAAACAATAATTAACCTATAAAATTCGTTTAAAACAACTAATTATAAAAGTATAAACAAAAGCATTTTATCATTAAAAAATATGAAATTTAGTTGGTTTATTTAGAAAAAAAATATATATATATATATTTGAATATGACTTTGCGGTGCGGTGCGGTTATTGCGGTGCGGTTTTTCAGTGAAAACCGAAACCGCACCGCAAAATGCGGTTTTTATATTTTCAGAAACCGCACCGCTGTTTTTGTTTCGGTTTCGGTTTTTACGGTGTGAGTTTTGCGGTTTTTTTGCGGTTTGCGGTGCGGTTCCTGCTCACCCCTAATCCCAACATCAAAACCCACCTCCGCTACAACTCCGACACTAAAAGCCAACTTCGATACCATCCAAAACTAGTCATCATCTGATCATCTCCTACCGGCCAGTGCACACAATAAAAGGAAACTACCATTAAAATATGGTTGCTTAACTCTTTGACACATAAAATATGCATGGTAATATGGTATTACTGTTTTGTACTTAGATAAATAGATTTCAAACAATACTTCGTAATTTCAGCAATATTGATGATATTAAATATTACGTATTGCATTAGTCTACTCACCCTTTCTTTGCTGACATAGTTTTTGTAAACTGGAAGCAAGTCTGTACATGATAGCCTCACCAGTACGTCTTCTTCAATTTCGTCTCTGAACTCATCAATTACTACAATGAAAAGAAGGCTACTAAACAGTAGGCAAAGTATAATGCTTTGTCAACATCACAAATTTACTATGCTTTGATACATCAACTTCGCAAAATAAAGTAACCAACTTCAATTGTTGGATCAGAGAGTTGGTGCATAGAGTTGATGTTATCATCCACCCCTATTAATTATTTACACTCCTTTTCCTTTCACCTTTCTCTCATCATCTCCATATTCAATAAATAACATCATCTACCCTCTTCAATTTCAAATATCTTTTAACAACACAAAGCTTGGTACATGCTGAAACATTTTTTTCTTCTCATTTCTCAAGACCTTTCTCTCCTCACACAACACAGCCACACTACTCAGTCGTCCTCTTCATTTCGCTGCCGCCACTCCGACGAGCTCGGCACTTCAGTTTTTCTTTTCCAGTAGATTATACAAGAATAAAAGGTTTGTTTCACCCTTTAGTTGTGCATCTTATATGGGCTTGAAGCCATTGAAATTAATCGCTTGCAGACTGTAAATGTCGTTGTTCATGTGTTTTTAGAAAAAAAGTTTTTTTATAATCAAACTTTCTTTTACTTACTAAAATTTTAATTTTGTTTCTGTCTGTATCTTTGATATTGATTTTTAAACATGTAATATAATGATGATATGATGGGTTTTGTTACCATGATGTGTTTATCGGTATAGAATATATTGGTTGATAAATTAAAATTTGTGTGGGTTCTTGTTGTTTTTTTATTTATGTTTTTATGGTGGTTTCATATTTAGTGTTATTGAGAAATAGTCATTTACTAATTTCAGATCTTTCATAAATCAGATAAAAGAAACAAGTTTTGCTTTGTTACATCCATTCTTAGAAATTTGTTTTTCTTTTATCCATCTATCTCCATTCATCGTGTTATTATAACTGCAATAAACCCGGTTTTTGTTGTGGGTTATCTTAGTTTTCCATTGCTTCTATTTATTGAATGTTACTAATTTTCATATGTTGCCATTTTTACAGAAGTATCATGTTGTCAATTTATATGTTTGGTAACAATCAAAGACTTCGAGATTATGCGGAGATTATGGGAAAGAGAAGATGTCAATAGGTGGTACATGTGGACTAGACTATCTTCATAACAATTATACGTAAGTTTGTAGTTACTTAATAGATTCTAGTTCAATTTTTGTAGTTTGTGTAAATGTTATGTGGTGTTTGCTTAAGCTTATACGTGGGTTTATAAGCTTATTTGATTTCGGCTTATGGGCTTTTATAAGTTTATCATGATAAACTTATATAAGTTTATGATAAACTTATATAAACCTTCAAATCTCAAAATAAGCCAAAAAATTGGTGCTCATAAAATATAAGCCGAAAAACAATAAGTTCATAAGCCACATATAAGCTTAAACAAACACCCCCTTGTTTTAGTTAGGCTCTTATTATCTCTTTGGTAAATCTATAACCAAATAGATTTAGTTTGCAACACCCCAAAAGTAAGCAGAGAATAATAACAAAAGCTTGAAATATTTCCTAAACTTTATTTTATTGTTAACAGTCACTAGGCCGTCATTATTTACCGATGCTAAGTGCTCAAATGTGCACCCGAGATGCAAAAACCAAAGTGAAAAGTATTGTTAGACGCACTTCATCTTAAATAACATAATAAAACCAAAACAAATTTAATTTTTTAGTTTATTGCCAAGCCATAATTGTATGCTACGTTTATTCTCTTTGGGTCTCATCCTCTTTTAATTATCTTGTTTAATTGAGGTGGGATGCTTTGTATTGTATTTTGGTCTCTTCCAAAGTTCTCAATAATATGTTGCCTTTTCAAAAAAAAAAAAAAAAAAAAAATCAGAGGTCGTTTAGTCAAATAGTTTTAAAGTAGCTAGTTATCGTTGATTGCTATGCATGCTTATTTATGATGTTGTCCTAATTATAGGGATACAAAGGGCATCAATCCACCGTATGATCACAGATTGATAAACGTGTGAAAATATAGATCCCTGTAGATGGGAGTAGTCTCACCATACATACCAAACCACTACCTTCTCACCACTACCATATATAAGAGAAAATTCCCGATTTAGGCCAAAATGTTTCAAACATTTCAGCTTTTGGTCACGATTTGACCCCCTTTCCCAATTTTGTCATGCTCGACTGCTCAACTAGCCTATATGCGCGACACGTGTCCCACTATCACTTTAATATTACTATTTTTGGGTGCAGGAAGATCTCTGACAAGATCTTTGTTACTGTTGTTAGTGGATGTACTTTAATATTTTTTATTGCTCGACTCATTTGCTCGACTGACAGCTGCTCGACTGACGGTGTACTTTATCCATTAAAAAAATCTAAAAGTTGTCAGAAAATCTTTTGGATAGATTTTCTTTGTACTTTCAAATCTCACTTAAAGATTTTATTTGTACTTGTTTTATGTACTTCTAATTATTTTTTATTCTCTTTTTTCTTTTTTCCTCTTTCATAATTTCAAATTTTAAAAAATACAAAAAACACACACACATTACACACGGTATGTGTTGGGAAAACGTGCATATGGTTTAGGGTTTCAAACGGTGGCGACAATAACTAAGTAATCCATCACCCCCAAACGCTCAGTCCAAGAAAATGGTCCCGATCACCACCAATCGCTCAAGCAAACAGATCCCGATCACCGGATTGTAGGGTTTCAATTTTAGGGTTTCGATTTTAGGGTTTCGATTTGCTCAAGAAAAGTGTTGAGTGATGGATGAAATACAAGTAAGTAAATTGATCTAATTAATGTGTAGGGTTGCGTATTACGATTTTATAGTTTGTTATTTGACAAGATGTTGTTGTTGCCGTTGTGGTTTATGTGGGTGTTTGGTTTTTTTACTTTTTTTGATATTGGGGTTTTTGTTGATGTTCTTGTTGTTGCCATTGTTGTTAATGCCATTGTGGTTTTTGTTTTTTTATTTTTTTTATTTTTTTTATCACTGTTTGGGATTGCCTATTACACTTTAGGTTTTTGATGTTGTTGTTAGTTGTCGATTATGATGCTTCAAGGTTAATTGTTTTTCAGAACCCTATTAACATTATTGAGTGCCATCTAGTTTTATCGCCTGTTGGTAGGAAGTCATTTGCTGCAATCTTATCAAGTCTACCAACTAGAGATTAGATAAAAAGAATCATTGAGCAATTTAAGGGCCCGTTTGGTTTGTAGACGGGTTTAGGATTAGGATTAGGATTTGGACTAGGATTAGGATTTAAGTTTGGATTTTGATTTGATGTTGGAAAGAGAAAATATAATATTATATGTATATATATTCGTTTAATAATTTGATATTGAATTTAAATATATATAAAGATTGGAAAGTTGAAAAACTTGTGGTGGAGAATTATCCAATCACAAACCACTGACAAGCTTTTAGAAAACCCACCATGGGTACTCGGATTCAATATATAGGGATGATGCATTTATATTTGGATTCACTTTGCTACCAATCAACAATTAATGGACATGAGTCCCATGGACCCACCTATAAACCATAAACCAAACGCCTCCTAAATGACTAATGAAGCTAGAAAATTTGTTTTGAAATTGCTTAACAGAGAGTGAAGGGTTGCGCAAACGTTAAGGCTTATTGTTAAAAGGAATTGTGTCAAAAGGGGGTAAACTTTGAGGCCTAAAAAATGTTGTTGCACTTCTCGCAATCCCTCCAGGACATCCCTGTTATAAGTAGGTATACTTGTTATAAGTTTAAGTGAATTTAGATTGCTGCTTAAAGTTTAAGTGATAGTGTGCAAATGTGTAATAGCACATGAGTAAGCTAGTACTTAGATTGGTTATACTTGTTATAACCCTTTTAAGGTATAACTTCAAATTGTTAGATTTTTAAACATTTGAAGTTACAACTTACAAGAACTAGTACAAAATTTTGGAGAAACATAATTTTACTAGTTAGGTGCCAACAATTGTTATAGCTTATTCATGTGCATATATAAAGCACCATCTCAATAGCTTCTTCCTTGAAACGGCACCGTTAATGATGATTCTAAATTTTGATTGCTTTTAATTACATGTTTTCACATATCAAACATGTATTGTGTACATATGGCTTCTTTTTCTATTAGTATACCCTTAGTGTCAATACCATTATATAGAGCATGTGCTTCTAGAGGTAGAGAATAAGTCGGAATGTGTACAACCTATATGCAAGCTAGCTAAACCAAAAATATCAAAGATCGCAACAACAAAACAAAGTGTCTCAAGTTTAGGCTGGTGTTGCTTTTTGTTTTCTTGAACAGCATTTGGTGTGGACTATTAGGCGTATAAGTGGGTAGGTTTTTTTACACTTATAAAAATTCTTTATTTGGCTTTTTTTGTTGGTTAAGCCGTTTAAGCAATCTTATTATTAAGCTCTTGTTTGTCTTAAAGTTCTTAAAAATCTCTCCTTTAAGCTCTCATTAAGTTAATAAAAGTCTTTTACAAGTTAAAAATCTGCCTAAGTTTGTTTTACTTAAAAATCTAAATAATATAAAAAATCTTTAAAAAAAAATAAAAAAAA
>LBNU01031612.1:205804-235261 GCA_014162995.1 Artemisia annua | reverse complement strand
GTTTGTTTACAATCCACCCCAAATGTACACCCAAATCGCCTTAGCCTACCTTGTATGCACTCATCTTTAGTGCATTATTGTTACAACATTTGTTTAAACCCTTAGTTAATTGTCTAATTGATTACATGGTTGCTAAGTCGAGTCATATCTTATACATATTGTTTTGGGACGATTGGGACTCATGGGTAAAGTACTGGTGTAATGTAGTAATGGGGAAGAACAACATTATTACCCCCATATGTGCTAAATATTTCAAAGTACTCCAAGCTTTTCAATTATCTTAATTTGAGTCATTAGAATAGTTATTTGTAAAGTATGTAAAAGTTCAAGTGTAAGGGGAGAACCGAGGCCCCTATGATGTATTATTTTGGATGGTATGGCAAGAATGTATGCAAAAAAAATAGAAAAAAAAATGAGAAAAATAAAAGTAGAAAAAACATACGGACTACCATCCCGTTTCCTTCTATGTTTATTTTTTGTTTTATTAGTTTTTGATTAGCTTAAGTTGAGTCTAGTCTTGGCGTAGCAACGCCATATTGTACATGTAATTAATCAAGGTCTTTAACTCGCCACCAGTAAAATATCCCTTATCCAATAAACCCGTGTTTATCATATCCCTACACCTCACGTTACAACTCTTTGGAAAGCCCTCTTTGATAGTTTATCTTTGGTGCTTACGCCTAGTGGAGAAGGTTTTTGATCCTTTCCCAAGCCTATGGTAATCTATTTGCTATGACAGGTAGTGAGAGATATTATCCATTTTCATTTGTGAGATATACTTTTATGACACCTGAGAGATGTGATTATCTAAACACTACTTGTGAGGTGCTAGTATGTAATCTCCGTGCTTATTATGATTGAAGGGGAACGACTATTTGTTGTAATTACTTTTATATTAGTGTTAAATGACCCCTAACTTGTATTTTGATTAGAATAAAAGCGCATTTGCTTGAGGACAAGCAAATCTCAAGTGTAAGGGTATTTGATAAGGCGAAAAGTGTACCGCTTTTGGGGGTCATTTAAGCCCTAAATCGTAATTATTTGATCGAATATTGTCTTAAATCGTTCCTTTTGTCATTTTAGGTACTTTTGAGAAGAAATCTGAAAAAGGAAGCATTTTAGACGTTTTTGGAGCATAAAAGTGAAGAAAACGACAAAGTCTCAAATTATGCTGGAACAGTACCCTGACGCGTCAAGGTTTAGTGGTGACGCCGTCAAGCTAGACAAACGGAGGTGGATGTGAAAATTGTCCTTGACAGGCCAGAATGGATTTTTGGGATTTAAAGGGGGACGCGTCAAGAGGCCATCACGAAACCCTAACCACGGCGAGGTAACGGCGTCACACCCCATAACGTGACGTCGTCAAGTCTGTTTTTCTATATTTATTTTCGCAATTTTCATTCATTGTGTGGAAATTTTTAGGGAGAAACCCTAGTACGAATTTTAGCAGCTTTTTCAAGTTTTTTCACCTTGAGATCTTCCATGTTACATTGAAGATAAGTTATCAATTAATCATTCAATATGTCTATGTGTTGTTTGATTCTATCTTGTTCTTGTCTTTTGTTTAACATGCTAGGCTAGGTTTTCTTTGTGTTTGCTTAGATCTAATGAAACCTAACTATTAATTATTGGTTGAATGGTGTGTTATTAATTGTATTGGATGAATGTTTATCGATGTTAGGCTTAAGAAAACTGGCTAACCTCCTATACGGTAACTTGCTTGAACGTCTTAAGAAACATGATCGGATGTGTACTACGATTATATGGTTGTATTTAATGCATGAGCGAATTCTAGTGATCCCATGTTAGGAGCTTTTAGTCGGCTCGACATAGGAGTGAAGTAGGAGCTTATAGAGTTGGGGAAGTTCGTACACACCCCCACGACTGGTATTAAGGAATGCAACCCGTCATCCACGCAATTATAACACACTAATCAACCGGTAAAAGATAGTTAGGGAGTAATGAAATCTAAGTAAACACACTTCTCTCCATATTAGTTTTCACAACCATTTTATTTTCGTTTATTTTATTTTATTTGCATTTGTAGTTATTTGGGTTAGTTGACTAGCAACTAATTCCGCCCACTCCTTCAAACCCGAGATAATTTTACTTGCTTTCCTAAAAACATAAAATACAAAAAGAATCTTCCCTCACCCTTAGACCTATTAGAGTAGTTTTTCAATCCTAACGACACTATTCCCCTAGAGAATGATCAATCCCCCGGTACTTGCCACTACACTATACTACATCGGTCAGGTACACTGCCTGGTGGGGATTGCAAGCCTCTTAAGATCCCTTGAGAGGTAAAACCTGTTGTAAGGTCGCAATACCACGCATCAGCGGCCCCCTTAATTTTAAGGGGGCCGGCACCTATTTAAGGGGGCCGGCACGCTCTTGTTGTCAGAAATGATTCCCTATAAATACCAGTTCATTTCTGCAATTTTTCCTCACCTTTTGCACTAAAATTTTCAGTCCCAATCATTTCTAAACATCCTTCTAAATCCTTTGATCATAAGATTATAAGCCTTTGTTTCAAGTGATTCAATCCTTCACCACTCAAAGTGCAAGAGAAGAATACTTCTTATCATCAAGTCAAAGAAGTGTTAGAGTCTAGTTAGTATTGATGTGAAATTGTAGAAATAAGTTATGTAAGTACATGTAATAAGTAGATCAAGATGATCTTACTTAGTAGTGAGTCAATAGGTGAGTAAGAAGAGGTGGGAAGAAGTTATAATGTGAAGAATTTATGTAGGTGTGAAGAAGTAGTAGTGTGAAGAAGTCATGTAGTCGTGAAGAAGTAGTGGCGTGAAGTAGTCGAGTAGTTGTGAAGAAGTAGTGGTTTGAAGAAGTCGTGTGTAGAAGTTGGGTAGTGATCGAAGTCGTGTCGTGAGTTTGGTCCTAGCTAGCATTAGGACTCGACATTTTGCTTGGTGTCGTTAAACGGTGTAAGCAAAGGTGTGTACGGTTTTCTCCGCCAAAAGGGAGCTTGTTGAGTAGTGTTGTGAACTCTCGAGTAGGTGACTCGGGGAGTGGAGTAGGGCAAGGAAGGTGTCCTTATAGCCGAACAACTACAAATCATCATGTCCGGTTTGCATCTTCTTTCTCTTATCTCTTTACATTTATTCTTGCATCGCTTTATACCTATGCTTGCAAATATGTGTTGGTTGTTGCTTATATTGTCATGATGATTGATTGTGTTATAGTTACAAGTTAATATTGTGATGGTGTGTATAATTATATGATATAATCTAATAGATTATTATTCACACTTCTCATATTAAGTTTAACTTAATAGATGATTTGATACAAAACATTTTAAGATTTTAAAAAGGAAAACTTTAATCAAAGATTTTGAAACAAACATTTTATAAAACGAAAAAGAGGGAAAACTATTCAACCCCCTTCTAGTTTTCCACAATTGGTATCAAGAGCCAGGTCGCTCTAATTTTCAAAACAAATGGTTTTAAAAATTGAGTACGATCCATGTATCAAATTACCTATTAAGGAGGATTAAATATGAAAAGTGTTTTTTTTATTAACGTGTATTAGTTTTGATGTTATATACACTAATTATACTAGCTCGAAATAAAATTATGCTTAAAATATGTGTTATATGTTCGGTATTAAACTCAGAAAGTTTCACACATTTCCGCAAAGTTAGAAAATAATTTTTAACAAAAAATGCATTTTTGAGTACCAGATGGGCGGCCTCCTTAATTGTCTGGGCGGCCCCCTTAAACACTGGGCGGCCCCCTTAAATATTTAAGGGTCCGCCTGTCTGTTCGTCAGTTTTTCAGAAAATTTGAAAAATCATATAAAATTAATCGTAACTCCGTAGAAGTCGTGCCACCCGGTGTTTTAAAGGTAATTGAGTCTACTTTCATTTAAAAATACTTAAAAATAATCATTTCAAAGTTAAATTTGTCAGAAAGGCAAAATACTACACGGTGGTCAAAAATTTGTGTCTCGTTTTAATATAAAACTTGTATTTTACCTTTTCCTTCAATTCGGGCATTCCTAGTTGGTATATCTTGGAAAATTTAAGTATTCATATTTTTAAAATATTGATCTTTAAAATGGGGAGAAAACTATTTTCTTTTCAAATAAAATCGAGCTATGTAAACATTATTGTATATAATACACAAAACGACGACAAGTACTTTTATGTGTTATGCTATATGATTATGTGAACTTCATTTTGTCTTAATTTGTTAATAGAGTACATTAGATGATTGGTGCTATTTGAATTTTAACTAATTGTATATCTAAGCATATGTGTCCTATTAGTTTATAGCTAGTTTTCCGGTTTATACTTAACTAGATCTTATGCTAGATTTCTTGCGTTAGCATTGCTAGATTATGCTTGCATTGCATATAGGTATAGATGGCTTAATATTAATCAAACATCTTGTAAATGAGTTAAATCTAGACACCTAAATATTTCAAACAATTTAATCTATTCTCAATAACACACTTAAATATTTTCAACAAATTACCTTGTTTTACCTTAGATTGTTTAAATAAGAGAAATTGGATTGTTTTAAAACATTAGTAGTTATATAAAAGAAAAAGTATTTTCAAAATCTAAGTGTGTTCATTATACGTAACAATGAATAGTCTTTCACATAAACAAAACATATAATAATCATGAAGCAATAAGTCAATTTTCAATCATTCACTAACCTCACTCATAAATAATCTTAGGATTAATGGAACACACAATCAAAATGTCTATCTATTTTAAATGAGTGTTCGTGAGGGTCAAGAATGATCTTGATATTATATCAATTCATTATTCAAATTATGGTTGATATATTTATCAAATCTAATTGATATATTTTTGAGTGTGGACAAAAAATTGGATTGTTATTTGTTTAGTTTCAAGATTATATCAAATTACAACAAAGGATATAGTTTTGAATCTACATACTAAATCACACTCGATTGATATGAAAATAATAAAATCCTTTTCCGAGACGATAAGAATATGCATCGGATCATAACTCACACTTGTGAATATGATGTCATATTGAGTCTACTTTGTTCAATAGTTGTGTTCCAAATATTTAGCAAATATATGCATAAAATATACAATGAAGAAGGATTGACAACTTGGATGTTTCATCCGAAATACTCAAGCAATTTACATTGTAGTACAATGGATAAATATGTCATCTCCGAAAAACCAAACATGAGCAAAATAACAACATATGTAAACTTTACTCACACTACTTAAAATCATCACTCCAAGCTAAAATACATATTTAAGAATAATATACACTATATATTCAATGAATTTTATTTTCTTTGTAGCATGAATGGTTGTATTACAAGATAATACACTACACATTCCTTTTGTAAAATAATGTAAGTTATTAGAACTGAAAAATAATTTGTCACAATGCATAAACAAGTAAAAGTCATTTTTTAATACTAGTTAAATTATGGTATATAACATTGGCAAAAATCAAAGAAAATAATATTTGTTTAAGAATATATAAGTGTCTTGTTTTAATATCATTTGAACATCACAAACTCATTTAAGATAAATAATCTTAATGAGATTCATTTAACAAGATATGCTAAGGAGCATTCTTCAATCAAGCACATTTATTAAATCAAGTAATATGCCATTAAAACCGAACAACCGAAAAATCATAAACAAAAGATTAAAACATTTTGTTTACTCTTATCTAAACATTCAACACGTCTCTATTAGGATCGTGAGTTAAATATATCATCTAGATTTACCTTCATAAAAACATGATGTTTGAATCACTTAAGCCAAGTATTAGTGAACCAAGCAAACTTCATATTTGGTACCCTTCGTTAGGTAAATTTAGGAACTCAATTTCCTCAAAAAAGATAATGACTACTGGAGAATCTATTGACTAGAAATTCAATTTAACCTAACGGTTGAATTGCTTCTATGTGAGAAGTTGGTTGTGTGTAACCCGTAAAAATGGTCGTGTTTAGCCTGAATTGAGCACCACTAGTAATAGTTTCATACTCATTCTCCAACTTGATTAAATGGTTCTTCCTAAATATACCTAACGCTAGTTTACTTTATGAACCTTGCTTATCATTAGAGTTTTTCATTCATAGATTTTATGGCATCCCACATATATGATATTTCTAGATGCTTATTTGCTCTTATATGATTTGATTGTATGCCTTCGTAATTATTTGCTTAGTTATTGAATGGATGTATATTATAATAGATTCTGTTTTTCTAACTATTTCGATATGATATTTTTTATATTTATTAGCATGCTTAAATGCCTTTACATGCATAACTCTATATGTCTCATCCATCTAGGTATATATTTCTTGCCTTTAGATCTTACACCCTTATTTCATGAGAACCTTAGTGTCACAATCCGATAGGTCATAATAGTCTTAAAAGTGTCTTAAGTGTCCTAGAGTCTTCATGCATACTCACTTCCTTATTCATCATCTTGTTCCCTTCCAAACAATCCATTCCTTTGTCAAGAGATAGTTAGATAGTAATCTAATACAATGTTACAACTTAAATATTTCATCCGAAATGTTTAAGTATTTTTAATTGGCGAAATGCAAATTAAAATGTCACTCATTTTTCATGTATATTTCTTGAGTTATGACTCTTTTATAATATAGAAGTCAAACACCTTCCATCCACCTCTTCCGCTTCCATCTTTAGGAAAACCTCATAACTCGTTTTTTTGTGATTGTTCTTTAAACATTCGCAATATTCGAGAAGAGCTACATAACTTCATGGATGAAGTTCATTGTATGCTATCCTTAATCCTTCGTGTCATTGTCAAGCTTATCACTTTCGTGTTGATTCGTCTTTATTTTTTTTTTGTTACACTTTACATCCGGATGAGCATGAACCTAAACCCAAATCACACCACTTACATATATCCTTCTACCTTAAACCTAAACCCACATCACACCACCAAACTCTCCAACATTCTTACTTCCAAGAATATACCTCCATTGGCCCAACATATTTACCCGCAATCAACCTCTTCCTTGTCAAACTTTCCACCACCAATGTGAAATGAAAAACCGAGTCATCCTTTATACTACCAATCTCGAGTCATCCACCATTTCCATGCCCTCAAAGAAACCAAAAATCAATATCATACCTCGTAAACAATAAACCTCAACCTCTAATTTCATATCATAGTGCACCTAATGTACCATCTAAAACACCCTCCACCACATCTTCATCCATCAATGGATATCCCAACTCACAATTGTCTCCACCACCAAAAGTGTCACCACCACCTCCTACCCAAGAAATTCATTCCATGAATATCGCTCTTTCACTCTCACCCATCTTCACCAATAACTCCACCTAGTCATCTTCACAAGAAGATTCAACCATGTAACCATCTCCTACACTCTACTAAATGTGTCATCACCACTACAACTTAATCCATAAAGGTCAAACCATCTTTCATGATACATAAACCTATGTTCACCCTTGTGTCGCTCTTTGAATCAAAGGGCAACCGTCATATCCATACACTCATAAACATGTTTGTCTATGTCATCAAAAGTCAAGTGAATTTCATTATGAAATACGTCTTTTCCACTTTCTAACAAGTGAAGAACACAAAGAAGATATCCAAGCTTCAAGTGTTGTCGAGTCATCACCACCTCATTTCACATATCCACCTTCGGTCGTCAACCAACAAAACACCTAAAAATCCCATGATTCCCAATCATCCACCTTTGTCAAACGATATATTAATCTAAACCATACTTGTGAACCCTTTTCAATCACCTTCCCTTTCTATCCATGCTCATCCATCTTCGTTTTTCTACGTTAAAAAAAATGTACCATCTTCATCATCATCTTCTTTTAATTCTTTTTGAGTATATATTTTGGCATATTTCGCCAAAATATGTTGGTCAAATTTTTTTTTGGTCATAATCATTGTCATGTCTTAAGCATTGGTCATGATATTTTGGATTTAGGTTGTTGCTTTCAAAACAATAATTGCATGCGTCATATTTTTAGTCCATATACCTTAGACATCCATATCTTGTTCCCCAATAAGTGTCATGCATATATCTATCATCATCATTATGTATATGTGCATTCTTTTTCAACTAACTTTGCTTTGTAGCACTCTTCCGTTACTTGATTTCTTGGTGCCTCAAATAAGGGGGAGCATACACCAAGGGGGAGCATTGGCGATGTGTATTACATCCCTATCTTTATATATTTGTTGCAAGAAACTAACCCTTGATGCAGGTTAAAAGTTTGCAATTTATTTGATCCATGGATCCGCTAGATTCATGTTTTAATGGTTGATAGGATCAAGGCTTCACTTACGATGATGCAAGCTCGCCTTATACATTCTATCTCAAGGATTGAAGTGTAGTAGAAGTCTCGTGTAGGAGTCCACCTTTTTGCTTCGACAAAAGGGAGAGAAGAAGTGTAAGCAAGTAACTTATACATTTTATTATGAGCTATAGTTTACATAGTTTGTCATCATCAAAAAGGGGGAGATTGTTGGCATAAATATTACGATATTTAATCTAAACACCCTCTTCACGTTTTGCTGATGACAAAGATGTAAGTTACAATACATAACGTAAGGTGCTTAAGTTACTTGTGATCACAAATCATCTATGCATTCATACGTCAACATCTCTCGACATCTCAATGTCTCGAGTATGCTTCAACAATCACTTAAGGTATGCATAAACAAATGTCTAATACATTTTATGATCAAAGGGATTTTTATTTAGACATTACAAATTTTATAAAATGTTATAAACATTATATATATTTTAGAAAAACACTTTTGGTAATTAAAGGAAAATTTTTAATTCAAAATAAATATATGAATTCAAATTTTTAACTAAAAACAGTTAGAATTTCACTAGATAAACTTTCCCCAGAAAAAGACAAGTTTTCTGACCGTTTCGACAGGGCAGCCCCATTAATTGTATGGGTGGCCCCCTCAATTTTAAGGTGGCCGGCACCTATTTAATGGGGCCGGCACGCTCCTGTTGTCAGAAATGATTTCCTATAAATTCCAGTTCATTTCTGCAATTTTTCCTCATCTTTTGCATTAAAATTTTAAGTCTGAATCCTTTCTAAACATCCTTCTAAATCCTTTGATCATAAGATTATAAGCCTTTTTTTCAAGTGATTCAATCCTTCACCACTCAAAGTGCAAGAGAAGAATATTTCTTATCATCAAGTCAAAGAAGTATTAGAGTCTAGTTAGTATTGATGTGAAGTTGTAGAAATAAGTTATGTAAGTACATGTAATAAGTAGATCAAGATGATCTTACTTAGTAGTAAGTCAATAGGTGAGTAAGAAGAGGTGGGAAGAAGTTGTAATGTGAAGAAGTCATGTAGGTGTGAAGAAGTAGTAATGTGAAGAATTCATGTAGTCGTGAAGAAGTAGTGGCGTGAAGTAGTCGAGTAGTTGTGAAGAAGTAGTGGTGTGAAGAAGTCGTGTGTTGAAGTTGTGTAGTGATCGAAGTCGTGTCGTGAGTTTGGTCCTAGCTAGCATTAGGACTCGACATTTTGCTTGGTGTTGTTAAACGGTGTAAGCAAAGGTGTGTACGGTTTTCTCCGCCAAAAGGGAGCTTGTTGAGTAGTGTTGTGAACTCTCGAGTAGGTGACTCGGGGAGTGGAGTAGGACCAGGAAGATGTCCTTATAGCCGAACCACTATAAATCATCGTGTCCGGTTTGCATCTTCTTTCTCTTATCTCTTTACATTTATTCTTGCATTTATCGCTTTATACCTATGCTTGCAAATATGTGTTGGTTGTTGGTGATATTGTCATGATGATTGATTGTGTTATAGTTACAAGTTAATATTGTGATGTTGTGTATAATTATATGATATAATCTAATAGATTATTATTCACACTTCTCATATTAAGTTTAACTTAATAGATGATTTGATACAAAACATTTTAAGATTTTAAAAAGGAAAACTTTAGTCAAAGATTTTGAAACAAACATTTTATAAAACGAAAAAGAGGGAAAACTATTCAACCCCCCTTCTAGTTTTCCACAATTGGTATCAAGAGTCAGGTCGCTCTAATTTTCAAAACAAATGGTTTTAAAAATTGAGTACGATTCATGTATCAAATTACCTATTAAAGAGGATTAAATATGAAAAGTGTTTTGTTGATTAACGTGTATTAGTTTTGATGTTATATACACTAATTATACTAGCTCGAAATAAAATTATGCGTAAAATATGTGTTATATGTTCGGTATTAAACTCAGAAAGTTTCACACATTTTCGCAAAGTTAGAAAATAATTTTTAACAAAAAAATGCATTTTTGAATACTAGATGGGCGGCCTCCTTAATTGTATGGGCGGCCCCCTTAAATATTTAAGGGGTCCGCCTGTCTGTTCGTCAGTTTTTCAGAAACTTTGAAAAATCATATAAAATTAATCGTAACTCCGTAGAAGTCGTGCCACCCGGCGTTTTAAAGGTTATTGAGTCTACTTTCATTTAAAAATACTTAAAAATAATCATTTCAAAGTTAAATTTGTCAGAAAGGCAAAATACTACACGGTGGTCAAAAATTTGTGTCTCGTTTTAACATAAAACTTGTATTTTACCTTTTCCTTCAATTCGGGCATTCCTAGTTGGTATATCTTTGAAAATTTAAGTATTCATATTTTTAAAATATTGATCTTTAAAATGGGGAGAAAACTATTTTCTTTTCAAATAAAATCGAGCTATGTAAATATTATTGTATATAATACACAAAACGACGACAAGTACTTTTATGTGTTATGCTATATGATTATGTGAACTTCATTTTGTCTTAATTTGTTAATAGAGTACATTAGATTATTGGTGCTATTTGAATTTTAACTAATTGTATATCTAAGCATATGTGTCCTATTAGTTGATATATTTATCAAATCTAATTGATATATTTTTGAGTGTGGACAAGAAATTGGATTGTTATTTGTTTAGTTTCAAGATTTTATCAAATTACAAAAAATGATATAGTCTTGAATCTACATACTCAATCACACTCGATTGATATGAAAATAACAAAATCCTTTTCCGAGACGATAAGAATATGCATCGGATCATAACTCACACTTGTGAATATGATGTCATATTGAGTCAACTTTGTTCAATAGTTGTGTTCCGAATATTTAGCAAATATATGCATAAAATATACAATGAAGAAGGATTGACAACTTGGATGTTTCATCCGAAATATTCAAGCAATTTACATTATACTACAATGGATAAATGTGTCATCTCCGAAAAACCAAACATGAGCAAAATAACAACATATGTAAACTTTACTCACACTACTTAAAATCATCACTCCAAGCTAAAATACATATTTAAGAATAATACACACTATATATTCTATGAATTTTATTTTCTTTGTAGCATGAATGGTTGTATTACAAGATAATACACTACACATTCCTTTGTGAAATAATATAAGTTATTAGAACTGAAAAATAATTTGTCACAATGCATAAACAAGTAAAAGTCATTTTTTTGATACTAGTTAAATTATGGTATATAACATTGGCAAAAATCAAAGAAAATAATATTTGTTTAAGAATATATAAGTGTCTTGTTTTAATATCATTTGAACATCACAAACTCATTTAAGATAAATAATCTTAATGAGATTCATTTCACAAGATATGCTAAGGAGCATTCTTCAATCAAACACATTTATTAAATCAAGTAATATGCCATTAAAACCAAACAACCGATAAATCATAAACAAAAGATTAAAACATTTTTTTTACTCTTATCTAAACATTCAACACATCTCTATTAGGATCGTGAGTTAAATATATCATCTAGATTTACCTTCATAAAAACATGATGTTTGAATCACTTAAGCCAAGTATTAGTGAACCAAGCAAACTTCATATTTGGTACCCTTTGTTAGGTAAATTTAGGAACTCAATTTCCTCTAAAAAGAGAATGACAACTGGAGAATCTATTGACTAGAAATTCAATTTAACCTAACGGTTGAATTGCTTCTCTGTGAGAAGTTGGGTGTGTGTAACCCGTAAAAATGGTCGTGTTTAGCCTGAATTGAGCACCACTAGTAATAGTTTCATACTCATTCTCCAACTTGATTAAATGGTTCTTTCTAAATATACCTAACGCTAGTTTACTTTATGAACCTTGCTTATCATTAGAGTTTTTCATTCATAGATTTTATGGCATCCCACATATATGATATTTCTAGATGCTTATTTGCTCTTATGTGATTTGATTGTTTGCCTTCGTAATTATTTGCTTAGTTATTGAATGGATGTTTATTATAATAGATTCTGTTTTTCTAACTACTTTGATATGATATTTTTTATATTTATTAGCATGCTTAAATGCCTTTACATGCTTAACTCTATATGTCTCATCCATCTAGGTATATATTTCTTGTCTTTAGATCTTACACCCTTATTTCATGAGAACCTTAGTGTCACAATCTGATAGGTCATAATAGTCTTAAAAGTGTCTTAAGTGTCCTAGAGTCTTCATGCATACTCACTTCCTTATTCATCATCTTGTTCCCTTCTAAACAATCCATTCCTTTGTCAAGAGATAGTTAGATAGTAATCTAATACAATGTGACAACTTAAATATTTCATCCGAAATGTTTAAGTATTTTTAATTGGCGAAATGCAAATTAAAATGTCACTCATTGTTCATGTATATTTCTTGAGTTATGACTCTTTTATAATATAGAAGTCAAACACCTTCCATCCATCTCTTCCGCTACCATCTTTAAGAAAACCTCATAACTCGTTTTTTTGTGATTGTTCTTTAAACATTTTCAATATTCGAGAAGAGCTACATAACTTCATGGATGAAGTTCATTGTATGCTATCCTTAATCCTTCGTGTCATCTTCAAGCTTATCACTTTCGTGTTGATTCGTCTTTATTTTATTTTTTTGTTACACTTTACATCCGGATGAGCATGAACCTAAACCCAAATCACACCACTTACATATATCCTTCTACCTTAAACCTAAACCCACATCACACCACCAAACTCTCCAACATTCTTACTTCCAAGAATATACCTCCATTGGCCCAACATATTTACCCGTAATCAACCTCTTCCTTGTCAAACTTTCCACCACCAATGTGAAATGAAAAACCGAGTCATCCTTTATACTACCAATCTCGAGTCATCCACCATTTCCATGCCCTCAAAGAAACCAAAAATCAATATCATACCTCGTAAACAATAAACCTCAACCTCTAATTTCATATCATAGTGCACCTAATGTACCATCTAAAACACCCTCCACCACATCTTCATCCATCAATGGATATCCCAACTCACAATTGTCTCCACCACCAAAAGTGTCACCACCACCTCCTACCCAAGAAATTCATTCCATGAATATCGCTCTTTCACTCTCACCCATCTTCACCAATAACTCCACCTAGTCATCTTCACAAGAAGATTCAACCATGTAACCATCTCCTACACTCTACTAAATGTGTCATCACCACTACAACTTAATCCATAAAGGTCAAACCATCTTTCATGGTACATAAACCTATGTTCACCCTTGTGTCGCTCTTTGAATCAAAGGGTAACCGTCATATCCATACACTCATAAACATATTTGTCTATGTCATCAAAAGTCAAGTGAATTTCATTATGAAATGCGTCTTTTCCACTTTCTAACAAGTGAAGAACACAAAGAAGATATCCAAGATTCAAGTGTTGTCGAGTCATCACCACCTCATCCAAGTGAATTTCAATACGAAATGCGTCTTTTCCACTTTCTAGCAAGTGAAGAACACAAAGAAGATATCCAAGCTTCAAGTGTTGTCGATTCATGTTTTAATGCATGGTTGATAGGATCAAGGCTTCACTTACGATGATGCAAGCTCGCCTTATACATTCTATCTCAAGGATTGAAGTGTAGTAGAAGTCTCGTGTAGGAGTCCACCTTTTTGCTTCGACAAAATGGGGAGAAGAAGTGTAAGCAAGTAACTTATACATTTTATTATGAGTTATAGTTTACATAGTTTGTCATCATCAAAAAGGGGGAGATTGTTGGCATAAATATTACGATATTTAATCTAAACACCCTCTTCATGTTTTGAAGATGACAAAGATGTAAGTTACAACACATAACGTAAAGTGCTTAAGTTACTAGTGATCACAAATCATCTATGCATTCATACGTCAACATCTCTCGACATCTCAACGTCTCGAGTATGCTTCAACAATCACTTAAGGTATGTATAAACAAATGTCTAATACATTTTATGATCAAAGGGATTTTTATTTAGACATTACAAATTTTATAAAATGTTATAAACATTTTATATATTTTAGAAAAACACTTTTGATAATTAAAGGAAAATGTTTAATTCAAAATAAATATATGAATTCAAATTTTTAATTAAAAACAGTTAAAATTTCAATAGATAAACTTTCCCCAGAAAAAGACAAGTTTTCTGACAGTTTCGACAGGGCAGCCCCCTTAATTGTATGGGCGGCCCCCTTAATTTTAAGGGGGCCGGCACGCTCCTGTGGTCAGAAATGATTCCCTATAAATACTAGTTCATTTCTGCAATTTTTCCTCACCTTTTGCACTAAAATTTTCAGTCCCAATCCTTTCTAAACATCCTTCTAAATCCTTTGATCATAAGATTATAAGCCTTTGTTTCAAGTGATTCAATCCTTCACCCCTCAAAGTGCAAGAGAAGAATACTTCTTATCATCAAGTCAAAGAAGTATTAGAGTCTAGTTAGTATTGATGTGAAGTTGTAGAAATAAGTTATGTAAGTACATGTAATAAGTAGATCAAGATGATATTACTTAGTAGTGATTCAATAAGTGAGTAAGAAGAGGTAGGAAGAAGTTGTAATGTGAAGAAGTCATGTAGGTGTGAAGAAGTAGTAGTGTGAAGAAGTCATGTAGTCGTGAAGAAGTAGTGGCGTGAAGTAGTCGAGTAGTTGTGAAAAAGTAGTGGTGTGAAGAATTCGTGTGTTGAAGTTGTGTAGTGATCGAAGTCGTGTCGTGAGTTTGGTCCGAGCTAGCATTAGGACTCGACATTTTGCTTGGTGTCGTTAAACGGTGTAAGCAAAGGTGTGTACGGTTTTCTCCGCCAAAAGGGAGCTTGTTGAGTAGTGTTGTGAACTCTCGAGTAGGTGACTCGGGGAGTGGAGTAGGGCAAGGAAGGTGTCCTTATAGCCGAACCACTATAAATCATCGTATCCGGTTTGTATCTTCTTTCTCTTATCTCTTTACATTTATTCTTGCATTTATCGCTTTATACCTATGCTTGCAAATATGTGTTGGTTGTTGCTTATATTGTCATGATGATTGATTGTGTTATAGTTACAAGTTAATATTGTGATGGTGTGTATAATTATATGATATAATCTAATAGATTATTATTCACACTTCTCATATTAAGTTTAACTTAATAGATGATTTGATACAAAAGATTTTAAGATTTAAAAAGGAAAAATTTAATCAAAGATTTTGAAACAAACATTTTATAAAACGAAAAAGAGGGAAAACTATTCAACCCCCGTTCTAGTTTTCCACAGAGCTGATGGAAAAGAAAGTTGATAGGATTCTATACCACTCTGACAGATATGCTTTGGTGTTTGAGGAATTGGGAAAGATCCACAATGTGAACATGGAAGACTATAAACCACCTAGTGTTTCTGAACAAGATGAGGAGGAAGAAGAGAAAGGAAGCAGCAGTAGAGATGAGCAGAGAGTGGAAGTGGCAATGCTAGTGGGAGTAAGGGAAGTGAAGACATTGGAAGTAGTAGTGAAGAAGAAGAAGGTGAAGGTCAGGAGTAAAACCCGTCGGGGTTTAGCTGGATATGCGGCGGGGTTTATTTGTGATGGTTTTGATGACCAGTGTGTTGGTCTTATTACAAAACAATTTCAAACAATGTTTAAAACAATTTCATGGTCTGTAACTTGGGTACCTCTGTTGGTACCCAACCAAAACAATTTGAACACTTGCACCACCACTACCATAGTTGGCAACATGGTTGCCATTTAAAACAATTCGAACAAATTAGCTCTTATCTATTATATATATAATGCTAACGTAATGTGTGGATGGCACATTACAACTTTTGTGGATATTGTTTTGTTGCATGATGTATGAATACAGGGAATGAGATTATGGTCCAAAAGATGGACAAGTACTTGGAGATTTCTCGGGAGAATAACAAAGCATGCCCGGGAAGTACCGTTATCCTTTATTTTTCCAGTTATATTTTGTTTTTTAATTCTTAAGGCATTAGGGACAATGCTTAATTTAAGTATGGGGGGAAGATAACTTGAAAAATAAAGAAAAAACTTATGCTAGTATATGAAAAATTTTAAACTGTTAAGACAAAAATTTAAGAAAAGCGCCACTTTTGGCAAAAGATCGCCGTGGTTATAACTAAAGACCGACGCACATTCTAGTGATGTACGCCGATTACGGGGGTATATAAAAAGAAGTAAAATTGGAAATAACTAAAGAATTTTATAAAAAAACGTATCCAAAACAATTATAAGAAGTCTGAATCGGGATTAATGACATTATTTGCACATTTTATGACCATTACCACTATAAATGTGAGGATTTCGAGCCTATATTGGCATATACCTTTTATGCTTGATTTCATTGTTCATGAGTGTGCCGATAATGTATGTGATTCTAGAACTTGTATTTGAAATCATTATGAGACCGCAGTGAGATCACATTCGTGTGATATAAGTATTTTTACATGATAAGAGGCAAAAACTAGGAATTACACCATATATAAGCCAACCATTTTCTAAGCGAAATATAACCCTTTAGCACTCACTTTTAGTGCTATTATCCATTAGATACACCCTTCTGAGCCTTGAAATTTCGTTTCTATTTATCTATCAAGAAAATAATCAAAAATATGTTGCTTAGTCGGGAATAAAAGAATTGGAGTATATATGAGAAAAAATATGGTTGTATACCAATTACGATGAGTATGAAGAGTACACACTTTATCATTGTTTCAATTTGGTGGAGAAAAAGAAAAAAAATAAGTGAAAAAGAAAAGTGATGAAAAGAAAAGAAAAAGAGACAAAAGTATAGAAAGAAGAAATATGAATTCCCGAATTAAGTTTTAACAAATTATTCCATACCTTATAACCCTTGAACCCAATAAAAGACCTCTTTGATATTTATACTTGGTGCTTACGCCATGTCGGTGCAGTTTTGTTTCTTTTACAAGCATATGGTTAATCTATAAGTTATGACTGAGCTATGAGAGTGATTCCATAACAAAAACCAATTTTGTTGAGTGCTTGAGTGAATATGAAAATCTGATACTTTCGTGAGGAGCATGTCATGTTATTCTTGATTGTCTTGGATACACAACAAATATATACTTTTGAAACTTGTACGAGACTTAGTTTTTAAAAGACATTTCTTTTATGCTTGAGGGCAAGCATTGGTTTAAGTATGGGAGAGTTTGATGAGTCTCTTATTATACATGTTTATACCCTTGATATTATATGAATTATAGGATAAAATAACCACATTACTAGGACTTTTGATACTTAATATGAGAATATATTTACAGGATATAGGTCTGGTGAAAGTAACGAGAAATGCACGAGTTGGATGACTTTGTAAACATAAAAGGAAAAAAGACTTAGTTGGACTAAAGCACGCCGCTTATATGAAGGAAGAGCGCCGCTTACGAGCATCTTTGGTCAACTATGTATTCACGAGTCAAACATAAAGTATGCCGGTTATATGAAACATAAGCACCGGTTACGCGAAATAAAGCTCGCCGGTTTTACACCAAATGCGCGGCGTACTTCACATGGCAGTTATGTTTTCTACATTAATGAGCCACTTCAATGATGAGGCCGATCACTGGCCTATCATAACTTATCTGGACGTGCTAGGGCAGCATTTTCACACTATAAAAGGAGCTCAAAACAGAGGAAAAAATACAACACAACAACAACAAATAAACTTGATCATAGAAGCAGTTAGTAGTGGTTTGTACCAAAACCACTAGCTAAGTAGTAAGAACCACACTTGGAGAACCACTTGGAGCTCGAATACTTTCGGTATAATTCGTTATAATGCTAGAAATACTTGTGTACTTGTTTAACGTTATGAATAATATGGAGTAGTAACTTATGTTTGTTTGAGGCATTTGAGCCATGTTTGTTATGAGATTAATATCATGAATATTGAATCTATGTTACTTGCATTTGATATGTCATTGTTTAGTATCTTATCGTTTGTCTTGATTAATCATAGTGATTGCCTAAAGGTCGAAAGATTCAATCATGTTGGTTATACTATGAATTGTATGTCTATAACAACTCATTGCTATGCTTGTGAGAATTGCTTGGTAAAACAAATGATAACCTTGACTATGATACGTTTAATGGCTAGTCTAATGTCTAACGGCTTGACTAGAGGAAATGCATGTTATATACTTCATACTTGGACCACACTTTATACATTCTGTGTATCTAGAATCAAAGGCCGAAAGGAGATTCTTTTACATAGGATAGATATACTAGTTAACGTGATCTATCATCATTTTTTACTCTTATGCATTGTCCATGTAACTTTTGTGATACCTCTCATGATTCTCATGTGCTTTGCCTCGAATAAACATACTTTTAACATAAATTGGGAAAACATTTCAAAGAACTTAAATCCTACAAAAACGGTTTTAGTGATAAGTGACAATCATTGGAATCTAATTTTGTTACCTATAACTAGCAATAAAAAACAACATCCTCTCTTGGGACGACCTGGTCTTACCTCAAACCTTTGCTATAAATGGGGGTTATACTTTTGCCCATGTGTTTTGTGTATTAAGGAAATGGTGAAACTAGTTTAATAAATATAAAGCTTTCGAAACACATCAAGCCCTATTTTATTTTTCAAGATAACTAACTTGTACATACAAGTGTTAAGGATGATAATGTAGGTGATATCGAACCGTTCTTTTGTTGATGATAGCAAAAGGATACTAAGTATGTGATGATCGTCAGAATGTTATAAATAAAATTAGGAAACCAAAGGCACTGAAATAGATTATATGATTGTATGGTAGATCTGTTAAAAGGCCTGATTTATTTTTTTCAAGATAACTAAATAGCACATCCATGTCTCAGAAATAATATCGTAGGGGATATCGAAGCAAAAGTATTGTCAATCCATAAGTCATGTCTATTTAACTGATAGATTAAGGGATCAATTTGGGTATTACAATTTTGGCATACAAGTTTCATGTGTTAACCCACATTTGATTGTATTAGTGTAGCATAAGTTAATCAATAAGTTAAAGTATAATCAATAATTTGGATATCGTATAAGTGTTCTGCAGGTTGATGGTAAACAATACTCGACTCTATTTTAATTTCATTTTTGTTGACTTATGTATTGTTCCTTTTACAGGATGGCGCAGCAATTCGTAATGCCATACGTGCACAACAGTTTATCAAGTGAACAGGTAATGGTAATTAACCAACAACCGACGTTATCCCTATATTAATCTGTTACATGTTAAACATAAGATTAAAGATCAGAGGATGAAACTTATTTTGGTTTGCACACATAAATGTTGGAACAGGTTCTTCTAGACTATTTTGAAGAGTATTTCAAGTCAGAAAATGATGTGATGTACCTGACAGGCAACGACAGGTTACGTTACAAGACAGTCGTGGCACAAAAAGAGGATCGCTGGGCTCTATGAGACTTACAGTGGCAGGCATTTGTTTCTGCAAATGTTCCTGATCAAAGATCAGACATTCATTTTGTGAAGCAGGGACAAGATGATTACTATGTCACAGTGTATGCCAAAGATGGGTCAGAGTGTGCTGGGTATGACAGGCATACGATAGGCCCGCGGTACATACGGTGTTTGTCAACCTACAACCCCAGTAGCCTAACGGTAAAACGATTAGTTTTATGTAATTATAAACTATGCTTTATATTATAAAGAAAAATAGAGGGCTTATAGTATAGTGAACGGATACCTATTTACATCTTATGTTTGTACATGTAGTTACTTCCTGGTGATTTTATTCAAGATATCTGGCAACCGAGCTTCAAACTAATTTACTCTACTGATATGATATTCTATGTTAAGAATGAGAGGGTGAAACCGTATGAGGATCGTGCTGTCAGAATGAATAGATTCATAGGAGATGGGTGGGATGATTTTATTGAGACTACTGGTATAGACTCTAGCCATAGGCTTGCATTTACAAACATGGAAAGATACACATTATCGGTTGCTGTCATAGGAGGAGATGGTCTGGGATTGAGCAAAGAAGATATCCGTTTTCAATTGCCAAAAAGGCCCCCAAGACCAATTTTTTTCCGTGATCGAAATGGTACTACATTTTCAAAATGCCTTTCATTGTTGTCGATCGAGTATGGGAATATTTTTTGCATTAACCTTCGTAATTTCATTTTTATTAACAGACCTGAGGTTGGAGCACCTTTGCAGCTGGGCACATCATGCCGATCATGAAAATGAGGACCACGTCATCTACACCCGATTTACGGGAGATGACCTGGTATTATTCAATAACCTAATGACGTATAACTCCAATTTATTTTATATAGTTGTGGAAAAATATAAAGGTAAACATTTTTTTTTTTGTAGAAATTAGTATATGATTTCGATGAAACAGAACAGTTGCGCAAGTACACAAGAGCGAAACTTGTACACAGGAATATGATGGGGAATGGTTTTCAGATGCGTGCAGAATNATTTATTTTATATAGTTGTGGAAAAATATAAAGGTAAACATTTTTTTTTTTGTAGAAATTAGTATATGATTTCGATGAAACAGAACAGTTGCGCAAGTACACAAGAGCGAAACTTGTACACAGGAATATGATGGGGAATGGTTTTCAGATGCGTGCAGAATTAGTTATCGAACATGACAGCATAAAGAAGGAAGAATTGCTGATACTGAAGGGGGACTGGGACCAATTTGGTAAAGATTGTGCTTTTTAGGACCATAGAATGTTGCGGCTCAAGCTCGTCCGTATCGACAAGCGCTATGTGGGTGGTGCAGATGATGGAGTTCCAGTATTTCATGTTTGCTAAAATAATGAACGCTGTCTTTTATGTGTCTAAAAACTTATTGTGTTATCGTGGTACAATCTGCCTGTCAGATTGTTTAAACATATGTGTTTAGTAGGTAAGTATATTTAACGGTTTAATGCTACGGATGGTTGGACTTCGCTGAAATTATTTTTTGAATGGTATGTAATTTCTTATAATAGGTTGCAATCATGTTAACTGGTTATAAATATTATGGTTATGACTTGTTCATAGCACTAGTTACAAGGAAAGTGGAATATTGATTTTTTTTTTCTTTGGCCAATTTTGACGAAAAGTAAATTTCAAAACGTACAAAGGAAGTTGCAATACTGTTTGGAGTCTTTGGTCAATGGTATGTGATTGTACAATAATTCGCACTACCAGGCCTTCGATGGTGATCAAAGGAAATGAGGGGTGTTGTGATTACGCCAAGCTCGGATATAACCTGAAATAAGAAATACTAAAACACTACGTTAAGTGATTGCGCAGGGGTTGGACCCTGCGAACCACCTCCGGCGATGAGAGTTTAAGTGTAAATGTAGTAAAGTAAGGTGAGAGAGATTGCATACCAGATTTGTCATCGTCCAGGACTATTTATAGGTGAAGAAAACGGTCCTGGAGAATGGTCACACGTTCGAGAGAGATCATGGGGGCGTCCCATGATTTGTGGTAACCGCTAGGGTTTAGTGTCCCACTCCTCCTGGTTTAGCGGGGGAGCTAAAGAGAAAGAGGAGACATGGGTAAGACTTGGTCTCACCAATATTTGGACTTGGCATCGTTCCGTCCTTAAAACTTATCGAGAGATACCCCGAAGGGCTTAATCCTTCGATTGGCAAATTCCCACTTGGTAACTAGATCATTGATGATTAGTTTTACGCCAAAGAAAGTCTTAGGAGGCTAGCCAGAGCCTTCAATTATGTAGGTTGCGATCAGACTCGAAGGGGGATCCTTCGAGCTAATCGTAGGGTACATCATCAAGCCCCCCAGTTGAAAGTTAGATATGCGCACAAGAATATGTGGCTTTCAACTCTATTGTCAAGTAAACTAACCGTGTTAGCTCGTAGGACCCTGCAAAAGAAATTTGCGTCTCAAAGTACGCATTAAATGCGCTTAAATACCCTTTAACTACTTTGCATTATATCCCCACTTGCCGAAATATCGGTAATCCTATACGTCCCTTCAAAATTTAGACCCAATTTGAAATCCGAATAGATTAGAACGTGAGGGACACGTGTACGGTGAGGAACAAAACAAAAAGCGGTATAAATTCGCATCATCCAAACCCTAATTTACTTTTCACTGCACCCAAAATTTCATCTCTCTCACTGCGTGCAATCAAAACACACACAGTATCGTCTGTCATTAACCCTTGCAAGAAAAAAGGTAAATCTCTTCTTCGTTAAACTATATTTCATCGTAGAAGTAGTATTCTTCGTTAATCAATATGGCCAAAAATAACAAGTTTGTGATTAAAGAACAAAAATGTACTTTATCAAAAGATGAATTACGTGCCTTTCTTGAGGATTATCCTATTCCAAAAACTTTAAGATAATGCTCCCTAGTAAAAATCAAACTATATTTGATGCTCCTGAGGGATATGTAGGTCTGTACACCCATGCGTTTAAGTTGTCAAACTTTAGAATACCAATCCACCCTTTGATTTTAGAGTTTATGCAATACTACCAAGTACACATCTCTAGGTTCAACCCATTTGGCCTGGCTAAGCTTACAACGTTCATTGTGATGTGTAAAGCCTACGGATATGAGCCTACACTGACAGTGCTTAGGGGTTTTACGAACCTGTACCCGGGTGGGAATTGGTTAACTTTGGCAAAAAGAGGTGAACCTGATGTTCCAACCATACTGTTAAAGCCTTTCACAAACATTACGGATTGGAAAGGGAGTTTCTTTTACATTCAAAATACAATAATACCTCCGGAGTACCCTGCTTTAGTGAACGAAGCATACAGGTTTGACAAAAAACGTTTCAACGATGAGTTGCCTTATACTGTTCGGAGGAATCCATTGTACCAGCGTCTTGTTCGCCATCCAGTGAATGTTCAGTCATTCCCCGAGCCCATTCTTTACATGGCTGGTATTGTTGACCATTGGGAGGGTTCCCCCATGAAGCCTGAAATAGTTTGTGATGGAAAAAGTATGTACACTCTTATTTAAATAAATTTAAACAATTTATCTGATGATATTTATCTTCTTTCTTTCATTTTGCAGAAATGTCGTTCCGGAACTTTGTTGTTGCCGATGGTGCCAGAGAGGCGAGCTTCCTTCCGAAGAACCCTGATGAAGTCAGCTATGGGGTTGGCTCACCCTCCGTTTCAGTTAACAATCAGGAGGACAATGCCCAGATGGTGGAGCCCATAGCTTCTATTCAGCCTTCCAAGCCTGTGAAAGAATCAAAGCCAGTGACCGCAGAGGAGACTTCACAGTTGGTGGAAAATGTTGCTGAATCCGATGACCCTCTCTCCGAGGATGACCAGGTGACCATCGTTGGCTCATCGTCTGGCATTGCTGACAGGGTTCGAAACAGGAAGGGTACGAGTGCCAAAGCAGTAAAGGCTACTCCCAAAAGGAAATTGGTGCTGCCAACACCTCTCTCCAGGAACACCAGGCAGAAAGGTCAAGTTACCACCAAGAAGGCTGCTAAAGCGTTGGATGAAGACATCCATTGTAAGTATACGTGCTATTAATTGAACCCGAATATTTTTACGTGCCTTCTAATTGATTGTGTATAACTCAGGTCTTCCCAATACCAGAGAGCTTCCTGATGCTTCGGCCTGCCATCGCCTTGCTTTGTACATCACTCCCCCAAGCTGGAGGTCTTTGCTAACAAACATGACCATTGAGGAGTTGTGCGATCTGCACGACAAGAGTTATACAAGACAGGCTGTGCTGGATAATCATCTCAATTCTCGAACAAGGGAGGTGGTGCGGACCCTTGCTTCTGCTAGGGAAAAGATGGATGAGATTTTGGCAAGAGAAAAGAAGAAGACCAAGAGTTTGCGGAGGTTCAAGCCAAGTGTGAAGAGGCTTTGAGGGATCTTGAGCATAATCCCCTTGTTCAAGACCTTCGTACTGACATCGCAGACTTGGAGAAGGATCTAAAAAAGGTGAAGGCAGAATGTAAGAAGCTCCAAAAAGAGGAAGCAAAGTTTTTAGGGTACAAGGAGGAGATTGCTGAGTTGGAGGTCAAATGTGAGAGTCTCGAGGAAGAGATGTCAAAGTTGGGTGAGCTGGAGATCAAGCTACGTGAAGATCTCGATGGCCTCAAGCGCAAGTATAATGCGCTTAAAAAAGATAGGGCTGCTGTTGTCTCGAAGGTCATTCCGTACATAGCCATGGAGTTATATCATAGCGACGAGGTGGGGAAAATGATAGGTGATGTTGTCAATGCTGCCATCTATCATGGGAAATGCACTAAACTAGAGGAAGTTGATAGGTGATGTTATATCATAGCGACGAGGTGGGGAAAATGATAGGTGATGTTGTCAATGCTGCCATCTATCATGGGAAATGCACTACATTGGAGGAAGTTGCTGCGACTGGCAAGCCTGTGGAATTGTCTGAGGTAGCTTATTACCGTGCCACTCATAAAGCAGAGTATGATCATGCAAGCAACCTCCTCGCAGCTGTAGAGTACCCCTTCTTTGTTGATGCTACCAAGGATCCAATGGCCTCAGTTGAGACGCTTCTTTCAAAGAAGCCGCGTAGGGTGAAGCCAACGTCTGTGAGTAGGAAGGATACCCCTGTGAAACCTGCATCTATGATAGCAACTCCTGAGAAGCCCTCATCCCCGAAAGTGGTCACTGAGAAGCCCTAGTCCCAGGGCAAAGGTTCTACTGAGCAGCCCCCTCTCCGAAGACTGATTTGGTAAAAGCATCTTCCCCTAGCAAAGCCAGTCCCGAGGCATCCCAGGTTCAACAAGAAAGCCCCAAGTCCCCTGGTAAGTGAAGGCTGCAATGTTTGCAGTAATTTAGCTCCAAGGGTGGCGTGTACCCTTTAAGACAATGTTTATTTATGCTGTGTAGGCTATGGTCTTATGTCCTGAACAATTTACGTTTATGTTTCACTTAGACAATATTTATCATCTTTTGAGCAGCGTAAAGTATATGCTGCGTTTTAGTAATGGTTAAATTCAATGGGTGTGCTCCCATCTTTGCTTATATGTTTTTCTCTTCATCGTTTATTAATTAAACGTTAATATACATCCTAAGGCTTAGAACAAGGAGCCTTATTGTGTGTATTTTGAACCAAGATTTTATAGCAATCGTATAATTTAATTGCTGACAGAGGGTTGCGACCCGCTCTGTCTCCATCCTTTAAGTGCGAAGGGCTTCGCATACCATTTAGGAAAGTTAATGTGAATTGTGTTGTATGTTTAATAGCATACAAGACATAAGTATCTTGTACCATCCTTCGAACATTGAACTTGTAATTACTTGGCTGAGCAAATCTTTATTGTTAGATGTAACAAAAGATTCGAGGGAAACATGTGATATCATTAAGTGTGTAGGGGAGGATTACATCATTTATACAAATGAACACTAAGACGCCTACCATTAATGCTTTTTTCCCGAAAGAGAAGAGTTTAATACATAATAAGAAAAACTTGCAAGTCTTATACGTAGGACTTACGAAGGATATGGCAAGTCATTCGTATGCTGAAGGAGGGTTGCTGACGCGTAAGCCTCGCTACTTTTGATTTGGACTTGTTCCACATATTCTTCCTCGAAGTATGTTCCAGAAAGCTCCCTTGTTTATTATGCTTGCAATTAAACAGGTAGCATATTGCTATGAAGCTTGTGATTCGGAGTGTAAAAGGTTCGGTACTTTGTCGAAGCCTGCTGCTCCGCTCTGGATTCGAGACGTTCTTCTTTTTTCTGATTGTGTGGGACCGAACGTGTCTTTGAATCACCTATGTGGTGTTTTTCCTTTCGTTTAGCTTGGAAGACTTTTTTGTTGGAGGACATACTCGATTCGCATGTTTCAGCTGGTTCATTACTTTGTCCTTTGAAAGGATCGTTTTCTCCATATTCTATGTCATATTCCTCCAATTCTTTAGCCCATTTGACCATTCTCCGTGTTCCATCAGGGTTCAGGAATGCCCTTTCGAATGGCTTATCCGTAAGTACTCTGATGGGGTGATCCTTGAAATACCTTCGGAGACGTCTTGTGGCGTGAACCAAAGCTATGATTAGCTTTACTGATGCTGCGTAGCTTTTTTCCACGTCTGGTAGAGCCCTGCTAACGAAAATATATTGGTATCTGTATGCGTCTTCTCTCCGCGAAGAGCATTACACCGATTTCATCAAGGGACGCTGCTATGTGTAAGAACAGCACTTCTCCTCTGGTTGGGGGCACAACCGTTGGCAAGATCTCCATGCAATTCTTCCAACTTTGGAAGGATGTTTCGGCTTCCTTGTTCCATTGATAGGATATGTTGTTGATGACTTCATTGCGGACTTTGTAAAGAGATGAAGACCTGTTGACACCCTTCGACAAAAACGCCTTTAGTGTTTCCAAGTTGTCTCTTAGATTTTGAATCCTCCCTTGCGTTCTCCGAGTTTGCATCTCTGGGGAGGTTTCTTCATTGTTTGGATTGGTCCGAATCCTTTGCCTTACGAACGGGCATTCGTTTGACCCTTCCTTTTCAATACCGAAGGAGCACATTATTGGGTTTAGCTTTCGGTTGATCCTCCTTAGCTGCATGAGGGTTTCTTCGAAATCATGGAGGAGATCTTCTTTTGTCTTGCTTTGCGTGACTAAGTATCCTTCGCAAATTCTCAGGTTCCTCCCTATCTGTTTTTTGAAGACCCTTCGAATCAGCCTATTGTAAGTGGCTTCGGTGTTCCGTAAACCGGAGGGCATTCGTTTGAAGCAGTAGGAGCTTCTGCCTACATGAAATGCTGCTTTTTCTTCGTCTTCTTTCGCCATCTGTATCTGATGGCATCCCTTATTCGTACTAAGGAAGCATTCCCAACGAACTCCAGGCAATGGTTGTTGTTCTTCTACCGACAAATAACTTTCTTTTTGGCAAGCTTTGTTGATGTCTTTGAAGTTAACCTGTATTATCCATTCTCCATTTCTCCGTTGGGCTGCAATTGGATTAGTAACCCACCGTGGGTTTTCTATCCTTCGGAGTATCCCTGCCGCTGTGAGTTTGTCCACTTCTTCCTTAATTGCTGCACTTCGTTCAGGTGTCACCTGATGAGGCTTCTGCTTGACCGATTTGATGTGTTTGTATTCATTGAGCTTGTGTTCCGTGCTAAAAGGCCTGCCGCCGATTGTGAGCAACCTCAGAACTCATGTTATGTCTGAATATTTTCCTACAAACACATCTTCATAGGCTTCGAGCAGTTTTTCCAATCTTTCTCTGAAAGTGGCGGGGAGTCGCTTCCCCATTTCCACCTTTCGTACTGAGTGAGATTCGTCTAGTGCCACATGCTCCATGGAACCGGAGCCTTCTCTGATATCCATCGTACGCTTTCGATTACCTTCTTCCTTATTCTTTTGGGCTTCCTGGTGATTCCCTTCGTGATAACTAGAGAATATGGTTTCGACACCGTTCGCGGTTTGGAATTTCACTGTTGCATGCACCCTAGAGACCACAATGCCCATCTTTTGCATGGCAGTTCGTTCGATTAACATGTTGTAGGGTGACTTGGATTTTACGATGAGAAATTTGAGGATTTCGGTTCTTGCAAGCTTTCCACTTCCGAGTGTTACCTCCAGATAGGGATGGCAAAAGCACCCAAAACCGATGGGGAAAACCGAAACCCGAACCGGTTGGGTCGGGTTCGGGGGCGGGTTGGCGGGTTTGGGTGCGGGTTCGGGTATTGATTTAGAAAATTATTCGGGTACGGGTTCGGTGACGGGTTCTAGTAATACCCGCCCCGATTACCCGTACCCGTACTGATACCCGTTTACCCGAATATGTACCCGCTTTATTGTTATTATGATTAATTAGTGTACATATATATTATATATAATTTCTTCCATTTGTAATTTTTATAAAAATATCTTTATTATCTAAGACATTTGGATGTTTTACATGATTTATTTAAAAACGTAAAATCGTTTGATACGGTAATTTTTCTAACTTTTTATATATATTAGGATGTTTTGCTTTATTTTTTCGGTGGGTTTTAGTGTGATTTAGTCTTGATAATCGAGATTTTGTCCATAAAATATTCAATTGAGGATACCCGATACCCGGCGGAGAAACCCGAAAAACCGATGGATAATATTAAATGGGTACCCATCGGATAATGGGGCGGGTACGGGTGTGGATATTCTAAACGGGTACGGGTACGGGTACATTAAAACTTGACCCAAACCCGACCCGTTGCCATCCCTACCTCCAGAGGTATTTCTCCCAAGGGCCACGATCGTTCCCCCGAGAAACCTACCAGAGGCATTCTTGACTCTACTCATTTGGATCTGATTGTAGGGCTGAGTTTCCTAAAGCAATGTTCGTAGATTACCTCGCAAGAACTTCCGCAGTCCATATAAACTTTGTTAACCTCCACATTCGAGACTACGACCTTAATGATCACTGGATCCTTTGAAGGGAATCCACCTGCTTCGGACGGGAACGTTATTTCCCCTGCATCGTATGTTTCCCTTTCGGTCCCAGTTGCGTATCAGTGGCTTTCTCTTTGCCCTTTCTTATCCCTTTTACGAGATGTGTTAATTGCCCGGATTTTACTGCCTCTTCTATCTGCTTTTTCAGCTCTCGACAGCTGTTTGTTTCATGACCAAAGTCTTCATGGAAGTGGCAATACTTAGTAGTATCTCTGTTCTTGCTTTTTCCTACCATGCGAGGGGGTGGTTCGAAGGCTTTGGCAGCTTTCTCTGTCGCTAAAATCTCTCTCGGAGACTTCGTGAGATTTCCCAATAAACCATGGTTCGGACCCTTGTTGTAGGGAGTAAACCTATTATGGCTTTTGTGTTTGTTCTTCGGTCCTTCCCACGAAGGCGGCTTCGCTCCTTTATTGTTCTCCATTGGAGCCCCATTGGTAGATACCTCTTTGGCTTCTATCCACGTGTATGTTTTTTCCATCAGGCCTTTGTATGTTGCCGGAAGATCTGTGGATAAGAATTCCATAAGATTCCGGTTGCGTAGGCCATGGACGAAGCCAGAAATGCATTGCTCTTCGTGTAAGCCTAGAATCTGCTGAGTTTCGTCAGTGTACCTAGTAACGAAATTTCTTGTGTTTTCGTTCTCCTTCTGCTTAATGTTGTGCACCGTGAGGTGTGTTCTTGTGAACTTCTTCTGTTGGCTAAAGTGAGATCGAAACTTAGCCTTCAAATCATCAAGGTTGATGATGCTTCCCGGTTT
>LBNU01031612.1:162110-184002 GCA_014162995.1 Artemisia annua | reverse complement strand
TGTTACATAACCCGCCCACTCTCCATATAACCCCGGTTAAAATAAAATAAAAAATATAACCCCGTACCCTTTTTCCCTCCCCAAATTCACCCCTTTTCCCAGCTCCCAAGAACCCTAATCCCTTTTCACCCAAAATTACCCCAATCCCACCTCAATTCAACCTCGTATTAAGGGTACTATGGTCAATTCCCACATCACTGACACGCTCTGACAAGAGGAATGATACGTGGCAGATTTCTAGTGGATGAGACGCGTCATTGGGTGAATTCCAAGCTTCTGATTGGATGATTGTTGTCATAAAGGATCAAATGATGAATATTCTTTGAAAGATGCTCTTCTGGATTCTTCCAAGACTGCCTCTCCTCAGGCTATATATAGAAGACTTCTCACAACGAATTGAGCTGGTTAGATAGTAGTAGTTAGTGTAGAATTAGGTGTAGTTTTAGTGTAACTTTAGTGTAATTCTGTTTAAATTGTATTTCAGTTTTATAATTGTACTCATTTTTCAGAATTAAATAAAGTTTTCAGTCTCAATCCTTTAAATTCCAAGCAAGTTTATGTTTAAATAAAGTGTTTCATAGTGTACTGTTAATCATTTCTCAAACTCATTCAATCTCCTTCAGAAGCTAGTGGTTTTATTTGTTTAGTTGCATAAGTTTAGAATAATGAAATGTATATGATCAACGATAGTCAAAGTTAATGGTGAAGACGATTCTGGGTAGATGATAGTGTTTCCTGGTGGTTCATGGTTCTGTAGTGGTGTTTTCAGCCTATCTACAAGATAGGCATCTTGGAGTATAACCTCATCTAATGAGGCTTCTAATGCTAAGTAAGGATTTATTTTCATTTTCCTATTATTTTTCACTGTTTGATCTTTGTTTCTGAGTTAGTAGTGTTGAATGCTGATTGTTGCTGTTGATTTAGTGTCTAAAATTGTTAGTGCATGTTATTTGATCATTTGAGTGGATAATAGTAGTCTAAATCTCATATTCAAAGTATAGCTGTTAAGTTTAGGTGAGTTTGGATCTGTTTTTATATGCTGTTCAAGTGCTTTTCAGTGATGTTAGTAGTAATAGGAATTGATCTGACTCATTTTGGTACTTGGAAATTGATTTTAAATGTTTACTGTGATGTTTTGAGTAGAATTGTGATCCTTGTTCTATAAGTGTTATTGCTGTAGTTTGTTATTGATCTGGTGTTCTTTGATCATTAGCAATTAGGTTTGATCATATTAGATACTTGTATGATAGATTTTCAGTTTGAAACTCACTGTTGCTTAATAAGTCTATGGAATCTGTCATGTAAGGTGTGTTTGGATCTACTTAGTTTTAGGAGTTGTGGTTGTTGTTTTGCTGTTATTCCTGCATTTATAGTCTCAATTAGGTTAGATAAATTCAGTCATGGCTTAAAAATGGTTGAGTATTCATAAGAAAGTCAAAATAGCTTGGTTTCTCAAATTCTGTTAGCGTTTTAATGAAATAATCTTGCTGAGCTCATTTAATTGTTGCAATATATGTTAGTGACTATGAATTTCATACTTAAACATGTTCATTTCACATCTAATAGTAATATTAATCTGTTCAAATTGGAATAAGTAAACTGATAAGGTTCAAATGAAAGTCAGCACATGCTGATTTTGTTACAGTCACATGTAGAGTTTTGGTTGCTGAATTTTGGTTCAATTAGGTTAGCAATTAGGTTTTTATGCATAGGGCTTTTATGTTTTTCTCAATCTCAGCTAGGTAGTGCACCTTTTGCCCCCATTAGGTTCAACTTTACAGCTTATTTGAAGTGCTTTTTAGGCTTGCATAGTAGGACTTAGAACATGCTGTAGCTGATTTCATATTAGGTCTGCAAGAGTGATATTTTACTTGTGATTCTGAGTTTTATGGTTGTTCTGAGTATAATTGAGTTTACTTAAGTGTTTTCCTTGGTCTCTTAATCTTCTGGCTTAACCTAGTGCTCATTTGCTTAATCTTGTGCTTTTTACATATTGCTTAATTGTCCCATTTGAGAGTTTTGCTTGGCATCATGGTCTGATTTGAGTTTTACTAGGCTTAATTGAGTACTTTGTACCTTCTGAGTCAGATTTATACAGTTTGGTTACAAGTGCTTATTAATAAGCACTTGTAATAAGCAGTTTTTAAGCAAATAAGCACTTTCCAGCTTATTTTTCCAATTTTTATATTTTTCTTAGATTTCAAATTATATTTTAGATTTTCTGTAAAAATTTCATAATTTTCTGAGTTCATTTACTATTTCTTTTTATTCTTAAATAGATTTTTAGAATAATAAATCATTTTTAATTCCAATTTAAATCACAAAAATGCAAAAATAGTTTCTGATTTTATTTCTAAATTTCATTTTCATTTTAATAAGATTTTTAGAAAATAAATTTGTAGAATAAATTTTTCATTTTAAAATTAGTTTGATTTTCTTTTATTAAATAAAAATACAAAAATAGTTTTAATTCATATTAAATAAATAAAAAGTCAAAAAAATATTTTTCTTTTTCCTAAAATTTTCTTTTATCATTTCAAAGTTTTAGAAATTTCATTTGAACCCGTAGGTTTAGTGTAGCTTAGAATTCGCGTTTTATTTTGTTACGTAGACGTTTTATTTTTAATTCGCGTTTATGGTTTTATCATTTGTGCTTAATATGCTTGTACGTTTAGCTTTATTAGTTAATTTTGATTGTTAATTCATATAATTTGTAGTATAAATCCAAATCATAACAATTTTTCTCTATTCACTTCACTCACACACATTCGTTTTCGACTTATTCGCCGTCAAATCTTCGCTGGGACAACGAACCGAGAAATAGTACTCCACTATACTCACATCAAGGGGTTTCATTTGAATATTCGTTTTGACGAGTTTGCTGGGTTTACGATTTAAAGTGCCTTGGCTCCTCAAACGCTTATTACAATATGACATCTGAATTATGATGGCCTGAACGGTGTTATGTTATAACTAATATCTAATAACAACATGACACAATACTAGGGAGTTTCATGTAAGAAATATGTACTTCTGAATTATGATGGTCCGAACGGTATTATGTTAAGTAACATAATACAATACTAGGGAGCTTCATGTGAGGAGTATGTATTTCTGGATTATGATGGCCCGAACGGTGTTATGTTATATCTAGAAACCCTAAGAGTGATTACTTGAAAAACTTAAAAACTTAAACTAGGACTTGACATACACACACCTACACTACCCCTAGGATACGTGATTGAGCTGTCTAAACCCCTACTTTACTTACCTTAGACCCAGGTGAGTTTTCATAGCCTCACTTTTAAATTCTTTACAACCCTGTGAGGGGGATACATGCTTTAAATCGAATACAAGTCTTTTCTTTGGTTGTTACACGAGTAAACTACTTGCCACCACTACATAACTAAATTCATGAATCTAATCACTTGCGAGTGAACGCGAATATAATTGATAGATCTATTGGAGTTTGACAACTCCCGTTAGTACTACCTCTCACTAGAGGGTACCAATAAGTATTATATTTGAACCATCTAAAGGATTAACTTTGGCAAGTTATCCTTTCTCGACCCATCATGGTAGGGTCTACAGTGCCCCATGATCTGGACTGTTAACGTGTGTTTCATGAGCTTAGTGCAACATACCCTCTATCACTAACTTTTCCACACATAGGGTTTAAGCTGAACCATGTGGAACTTATATTCACACTATATCTACTTAAACCTATGACTCTCACTCAACATTAGTGTTGACTTTTAAGCATGTTATCCTAGGTAATTGAGCCCTTTAGGAATCCTGACACGGAGAAGAACTGGACATGAGGACGTCCATAATAGTTATCATTCATCGGTTTTTGCTTTAAAACGTATCTTAGGGACTTCTCTTTTGGTAAAAGTATATCTTTTACTGTAAAAACTCTGATGAATAAATGAATGATAACACCTTTTTCAAAAACGTCTCTTTTCGAGTCGTTTTGCTATTATCTTGTCTTTGTTTCCATGAATTAATACCCCAGACCTAACATCCGCTGCGATCTATGAAAAATGGAGGTGTTACATATTAAATCTAACATTTTAGTGTGACAATAAACACATTTAATTTTTAGTGACACCTTTTGACTATTGGTGACAATTTGACTTTTATGACACTATTTAATGAGTCGCCTAAAGCCCTTTTTTTATTGAATGTACCAAGTAGTCATGGAGTGACTCAAGTTAGTCAATAATTAGATTATTAATTAAAAAAAGAGATAAATTAGTTTTTAGTTTTATAACTATTACTCGTAGTAATTTTGTAGGAACAAACCAAAGACGTAGTAACATTTTTATATACTACTAAAAATAAAAAGAATAAATAGAAAATGTGGTCTAATAAAAGAATGCAGATGCCTAGTTGAATAAAAGCACAAACCTCTGGGCACTGCTCACTAGTCTCTTCACTCTCATCTTCTTCTCCTTCCTTCCTCTAGAAAAGTTAAGTTTCATCTCCATTCATCATGAAACTCAAACCCTAAATTCTTTCTCCATCCCCAAGAAGATGATGACCCTTTTTGACTCACTTTACTGCCAAGAAGAAAACCATCAATGGTTAGATGATGAAAATGACAGTGATGTTGATAATGTTGTTCTTGAACATGATGAACTAGAATCTAGCTACAATAGTTCTTGTGTTGAAAATGACCATATTACCCCTCATGACCTATTATGGGAAGATCAAGAACTAGCAACCCTAATCACCAAAGAATCTAGCCAACATATTAACATCACCAATAACCACCCTAGCACCACCATGTACCACCGCCATGAGGCTGTGGAGTGGATCTTGGAAGTGGTGTCACATTACTCATTCAGAGCTTTAACAGCTGTGCTTGCAGTCAACTATCTAGACCGTTTCTTTGATAAATTTGAAGGTGATAGAAAACCTTGGATGACACAGCTTGTTTGTGTTTCTTGTCTTTCGTTAGCTGCTAAAGTTGAGGAAACACATGTCCCACTTCTTCTAGATCTTCAAGTACGTTTGTTTATTATATTTATATATTGTATGGTATTGTTAACCGGCAATACTGATTTTATATTTTACTTTCTGTATTGAAGTTGGATGGAAACAAATATGTTTTCGAGGCGAAAACAATACAAAAAATGGAGATACTAATCTTATCGACACTTGAGTGGAGGATGAACCCGGTCACACCATTATCATTTCTCGATTATATGATACGTAGACTTGGTTTAAAAGCTTATCTTTCATCAGAGTTTCTCAAAAGATGCGAGTGTCTCCTGTTATGCATACTTACGGGTAATAATATTATGACTATATAATTATTTTGGACTATAGTTTTGTGTTATAACTTATAATGATTTATTAAATGATGTGTGGAATTATTTGTTTGTGAAATGTAGATGAGAGGTTTAGGTGTTTTCTTCCATCAGTGATTGCAACTGCAACAATGGTGCATGTAATCAATAGTGTTGAACCTTGTATTGGTATTGAATACCAATCTCAACTTTTGGGCATTCTTGGTATCAATAAGGTCAGTGTTTTGACTTTTTAAAGCTGACTTTTCTTTTATACTTGTAGCTAGTGTATGTAGTTTGCTGACAATTATGGGATTAGTTTCTCTTGAGTTAATCACAAAGACCATTTATGTAATTTAATTATTATTTTCGTTATCAACTTTATTTACAAATTTTTTTCTAAAACAGGATGAAGTAGAGGAGTGTTGGAAGCAAATTCAGGAGATAAGATGTAGTAGAAACTCGGGTCGGGTTTTTAATAAAAGGAAGTTCGGGGCAGTACCCGGGAGCCCGGATGCAGTAATGGATCTATCATTTAGTTCTGATGAGTCATGGTCAGTGGTTAACCCATCGGTTCCATCGTCACCTGAGCAAGGACCCAAGAAGATCCGAAAGAGTGGGTCACCATGACCCAAAGTGTTGTTGTCTTAAAATGTTTTTATTTAAATTAAAGATGTTAAATTGCCAACCATCTTTGCTAAAAAAAAAAGATGAAAATTATTAGCCCCACTAAATATGGAAATTAATTGTGTGGTGCATTTTGGAGGTAAAAATGGTTGGCATTTTATCCGGATAAATATGAGAAAAATTGAAGTGAAAAATAGAGTAATGGGGGTTGGTATTAGTAATTTCTTTCATTCCCTTTGTAAAAGAAAAAAAAATATGAACATATATGTTAATGTCAATAATAACTTTCTTTATGGTCAAAGTTTCGCATGCTTATATAATTATTGTTATTAGGTACTCCGTAAGAGTTTTAAAACTTGCACTGTGATGTTTTAGCTTTTATTATATGCAAATGATTGTTTCATAAATAAGCTAGATTAAGGTAACAATGTGATCTCTTTTCTTTCAGAAACATTAATTAACATATTCTTTTTATATGCATGGGCTTTACCACTTGCTTAATACGGAGTACATTAAGATAAAAAATAAGTTAAATTAAAATGTTATGTGGCTATATATATGTCATGACTAAAAGTAAGATTAGCTATATAGTATTCTAATATTGAATATAAATATTTGTCAAGTATGTAAGTGTTTGTAACTTTGTATTTAAGCCATAAAATACCAAGAGAAAATTGACAGTTTATTAAATGAGTTGTTTAAATCATAGATGCCAAAACATTGCCTTTTAAAAAAAATATATATATATTTTTCAAATTTTATTCTGTATTTGGAAATGACAAAAGTTATTTACGAATCACTTTTTCTATAGAGATCAAATCTTTTAATCTCCACTATTCATTATTTTTACATCTAATGATCTAGATTAATCATTAATTTAAATCAACTAATTAGCTAAAGAAACTTATTTTCATCATTTTATTAAGAAATAAAAATATGTCACAAAACGCTAATCGTTATGCAAATTTAAGTATACAATCGCGACAAGAAATAAATTATGTTCTATACAAAGGCACTTGTATATACTTTCGTTTTTTNTTTTTTTTTTTTTTTTTTTTTTTTTTTTTTTTTTTTTTTTTTTTTTTTTTTTTTTTTTTTTTTTTTTTTTTTTTTTTGATAAAAAGATTGAAGGCTAAGATTCACCCATTTGATTAATAGAAAAAAATTGATATATGTTCATCGCACCTCATTTGAAAATAACGAAATAGCAACAAAGACAATGTAGAAACTAGAAAGAGAACCGAACATGTCGCTCATTGCAAAAAGGAGAGTTTGCGTTATCAATGCTCCGTATTTCACTCAAGATTATAAATAGCATGAGGCGTGACGTGAAGGCACAGTTAAGCCTCACGCCTTAGAAGCTATGGTGAGCCATACCGTTTTTTAAGATGTGACTTAAAACGCAACAAAATTCAAAAATATTTATAGATTTATACATTATATCATATTATATATATATCGAGTTTATAAGTTTCACATAAGGAAGTAAGTCAATAAACTATCAATGCATTTAATTTTCTTCATTTCATTCAAAAAAACCTTATTCATCGGGTTAAATTCAGAAAGGCGACACGTCTCGCGCTTTAGTGTTCATTTGCGCTCCTTATCTCACACCACGCCTACAACCGACGCCTTGGTCTATTGCGTAACATGAAGGTCACTCCTCACGACTTAGCGACGCCTTAACGTCGCTATGACACACCTTTTTTTTTTTTTTTTTTTTTTAAAACCCTGATTTCAATTCATATCTTAGTAATTTGATGCGAAGAGTGATCTTGATGATATGCAGTAGTTGACCTTCTATAGATCAAACGTACTCTTTATTCTTATCAAGCTAACAAAAATCTTCAATATTCAATATTTTCACCCTATCTTTTAACTCGTTACCCCAATGCTAAAAAGTTTTTCAGTTAAATTGCAACCTATTCAATCTCTTACTTACCAGATTAGAAATAGATAAAGTAATACAAACTTATTTGTTCAACAAAGTCATCTTCCACCATAACTACTGAAGTAGAACGAAAACGTGTACTAAACCTAACACGAGGTCAACAAATCACAAAGAATTAAAGACAAAAAGTCAAAAACTTAATTAATAATTTATGTCTAAAAAATGAATCCAAGCCTTATATTTAGAGGGAAGTAAAACTTGAAGAATAAGAAGCCTAAACAAAGTAAAATTCGACTTAAACTATATATAAAACTTTTAGTTATCGACCCCTCTACGGCGTAGAGAAGAGTTTCAATCTACGGCGTTGAGAGGTTAAGAAAACAACTAAAATATAGACGTAGCTTCTACGGCGTTGACATGGCATTGGCTCTACGCCGTAGTGAAACCAACTACGTTTTCTTGTTTCGACTTCTCTTGCCATGCTCCAAGTGTTTCATATACTCTTCCGCTAACTCCTCAATCTTGTCCTCATCATTCCCTCCCACTTTAGAAGAACTCGTCCTCGAGTTCTCATCTTCAATTTCATCCTCGGGGTGAAACTCATAAATATCAGAAACATTGAAAGTCTTTGAAATACTCATGGTATTTGGCAAATCAACCACATAAGCATTATCATTGATCTTTCTAAGAATCTCATAAGGACCATATTTATTTTGTTTGAACTTGCTATAGGTAACAACCGGAAATCGCTTTTTTCGAAGAAACACCATCACCTTGTCACCTTCCTTGAACAGCTTGAATCGACGATGTTTCTCCACAGCAGCCTTGTACTTAGCATTTCAATCAACAATCTTAACTCGAACAACGTCATGCGTAGCTTGAACCTCTTCCACCATCTTGTTTGTTTGAGAATTCTTTTTGCCAGATAAATCAACCAAATCCACCACTAGTATTGGTGAAGTATTGTAAACAACCTCAAATGGTGAAAACCCCGTTGAACTATGAACCACACTATTGTAAGCAAACTCAGCTTGAGCTAACGATACATCCTATAGCTTAGGTTTTTCTCCATACAAACAACACATAATATTTCCCAATGTGCGATTAACCACTTATGTTTGACCATCCGTTTGAGGATGATGGGTACTACTAAAGTTCAAAGATGTACCTAAACGCCTCCAAAGTGTTAACCAAAAGTGTGCAAGAAACTTACTATCTCGATCCGTAGTTATTAACTTTGGAACCCCATGCAAATGGACCACCTTTTAAAAGAATAACCTTGAAATATGCGCCACATCTGATGTCTTCTCACAAGCAATAAAACGCGCCATCTTGGAAAACATGTAAGCAACAACAAACACAAAATTGACTCCTCATTGAGTACGAGGAAACCCAAGCACAAATTCCATAGAAGTATCAACCCAAGGACTCTCGGGCACGGGTAATGACATATAAAAACCCGTATTTTGTGCTTTCCCTTTCCGTCTTGGCAACGCACTTATGTACAAATGCTCCAACAACCCTCTTCAATTAAGGCCAATAAAATTGCCCTTCCATGGAAGCAATAGTCTTGACACACCCCAAATGAACACTTAATACTCCAGCATGCACTTCTTTAATAAATTGACTTCTAAGGGAAGTCCTAGGAATACACAATCGATTTCCTTTAAACAAGTAACTAATGTGTTGTATCTAGCTTTAAATATATAGTATACCAAATCCTTTAGACAATCACCAACACTTACGAGTATTGTAATCGATCAATGTAATGTAGTGCATCGGCAAGACCTTGTTGTTCGTAGGGAGCAAAGAGATCCTAAATGTCTAGCAGTTTTTAGGTTGTCATGTACGTTTTAAATCCGTCGATTATGTTTTTAGTACTAATTACTCTGATAAATAGAATTAAAATAAACTAAATAAAAGATAATACTATTGTTCTGGTGAAAAGAAGATCAAGAGATAAAGGCATGTTTGCCTTGCTAATACCCTAATTCATTAATGATATAGTTCTAGTGCACTGTTCATTTAACGTGCTTTGGTGAATCAAATATATAGGAAGTCAATTGGTTATCGATTTTCCTCATAACTTCTTCCTAAAAATTGGGCATGCCTATCAGGTCCTGCTACAAAACTAATATTCCAAGCATTAGGTTTATTCAGCCGATTTATGTAACCTACTTTTTTGTGTGGGTTGCCAATCCACTAAGTTTTCTTGATAATGGGTAAAAAGCCTTGGTTATCGGCCACTTGCAAATGTTGCTACTAAATCTTAAACCGTTTTGTCTACCACTTTTAACCTGGTGAGCACCCTTGGTTATCGGTGTATCACGCTCACCACCAATATACGTGCCAATAATATATTAATGACTCATACTGGTGCCTATGAGCTTATAGAACTTTGTCATGTCATATTCTATATACTTAAATAGTGGCAACAAATTTTAGCAGGTAGTCATGGTCTACGCAACGACATAAGTCTATAACAGTACATAAATCACCTAAAGCACACATAGAATAAACTAAAGAACTATAATCATTAAATAAAATAGGTTCGTAACAAGGCAAGCACGAAAATCTTAGCCTTCTATGACGAATGATAAACAAAGATTATTCAAAGTAGACAAGATAATTGAAATAATAATGAAAACTGATAATCTAATGTTTAAGATGTGTAAAACATTTACTCTTGGTGTCTTCTCTTATCTTGTAGCCTCCTTAAGTGAATTAGGGTTTCTCCTAAACTTCAGGACTTTGTGGAATTTCAAAACTCAACACTCTTTAAAAAGTGTAGAATGGGTGTGTATTTATAGGCTTCAAAGGGCTTGGGCCCGTCCATGTATACAACGTATGCACCTGGATGGAGATACGTCGTATGCCTCTTATAATAGCACATTCGAATCTTCTAGAATCACTCCATATGGCGTATCAATGGATAGGGTATACAGCGTACGGTCTTCAATACTTGGTAAATAAATTTATGACGAGAGCTCATACGCCGTATGCGTAAGGATGTCATACGACGTATGCATCTTCAACTTGGACAATATTCTTTGACGAGATGGCATCCGCCGTATGCCTAATGATGGCATACATCATATGCAACTGGTTGAAAAGTTCTCCCCATCATACATTTAGCTCGATTTCCAGTGTGTTCCCCGAAAATTATCCTTTTGCTCCAGATAACTACTAAAACACAAATTTAGAGTAAAAAGCAAAACACTCGACCGATACATGTTTTAGGAGTAATATTATAACAAGTATACTATAAATATATGATATAAGTTCATTTATATGCCAAAAGTTTACTCATATATCCAGAGATCAATTCTAGTCATTCATTATTTAGATTAGATAACAAACCAATTTAACTTTTTTTTTGTTTTTTTTCCAAAAAATTAATATCTTTTAAACTGTTAATCGTGAAGCGAAAAAATCTAATCATTGCGACGAGCATTTAATTATTTTTCTATAGACGGGCACTTTGATATATTTTCGACAATTTTTTTTCCGTTGTTAAAACTTGCATGAGAAATCACATGTGATTAAATGGTAATTTGAATATTCGAATATCTAAATATATTATAAAGTGAACATAACTTTTTCTACAATATTTTAAAAGTTTTACAGTATATTTTTTTTGAAAATTAGACATTTATAGTTTTTCAAACATTTATAACACATTATATTTTGAATTGTAGATTAGTTTAGTTAAATCATCAAAGTTGGATAAAATAAATAAAATCACATGTGATTTTAACCACACGTGATCTCAGGCACATGTGATATTTGCTACATATATTGTTTTCCATGTGAATATAGAAGTTTAACGAATGAGCTGCTATAATCTATAATTCAAATACAGTGTGTGATATATGGTTAGAAAGTCATGAATGTATGTTTTTAATTGCAAATAATGAGAAAAGTCTTTGATTTATAGACAAATACTTATGCCAATTTTAGTTCAGATGTTTAGTGTTTGAACTTGGATATTAGTGTTAAAGTACATGTACGTGATATGTTATGCGAATTTAAGTACCGAAAATAAAACGTGAAAAAGCGATTAAAAAAAGTTTGTTGAAAGTATATTAAAGTGTTCGTTTATAGAAATATAATTAATGCTAGTTTTAACGGTAAAATTTGTTTTTCTAACGATTTAAGATTCACGAGATTTTTAAATTATAAAAGTTATGTGTAATTGAATTTTTAGTTTAAATATTAATTAGTCTCTTTTTATAACAGAAAAATTAGTGACTGAAATTCAACCTTAAATATGTTAGAAACTTTTAATATATAAAATAACTCTTCTCTATTTATATATTTAATTTTTGGATTGAGATCCTCTCATGTTGTTGTTAACGTGATCAATCATGTTGAGTTTTTTGTGAGTGAAAAAATATATGTGGGCTTATGATTTTTAACTGAAAAAAAAAAACTTTTATTCATTTGACTTACTTTTTATTGATAAATATGTCATGTTAAAATCAATTTGTGAGAATCTCAATCTTGAATTTTTCGTGTTAAATATTTTTCTCGCATAGCTAGAAGAAGAAACGCATAATGCACATAGGTTTGACCATGAGTCAAGTGGCTACATCTTTAACCATCGGCGGAATTATTTTAGATTATTATCTTATTAATGCTCAAATATCTACTCCATCCGTCTCAAATTTATTGTCCATATTTCTTTTTTAGGTTGTCTCAAAAAGATTGTCCATTTTTCTTTTTTAGTAAAAACTAGATAATTTGAAAGGGGAATATTCTATTTAAGTGGTTGAGAAATAAAGTGACCCCACTTTTATTAAACCTTGTGATTTTTGTCCACTGACAATTATTTTGAGGTGGATGGAGTATTATATTGTCTGTTTGAGTGAATTATTTTTGAAATGGTAGAATATAAATTTTCCTAAATAACTACTTCATCTCATTTTTAAGTGTATAACTTGATATTTTAGTTTATCTTGAAAAACTTTTCATTTGCAACAAACAAAATCAATGAATCACCACTTTAGCTATTTTGCCACAAATATTTCTCATATCATAAAATCTGCAATTAATAAATACACTAAATGCGTGATTAAAAATGACATTTCATAAACTTGAACATACATTCATTACATCTAGCATAAAATACACAACACAAAATTTGTATCTGAACACTTGAGGAACAATGTACTTACGAATACCCTCTTAAAATCAAGTACATGGGGTACAAATTATTATTATTATTATTATTATTATTATTATTATTATTATTATCATTATTATCATTATCATCATCATCATCATTATGATTATTATTATTATTATTATTATTATTATTATTAGAAAATCATAGGATTTACAAGAAATTAGTGGGGAGCCGAGATACCAACTGGGCCCCCACTCCTCTAGATATAGCAAAACTAATCCTTCTAAAAATATGAGTAGCATCACGTGCTCCAATGTCCTGGGTCACCGAGAATTATTATTATTATTATTATTATTATTATTATTATTATTATTATTATTATTATTATTATTATTATTATTATTATTATTATTATTATTATTATTATTATTATTTATTTTTAAATATAACAAATAATTTAAGGCTTTTTTTATATATGATAATCATTTATAAATATATTTAACTTGTTAATTTTTTTTTCTTAATGATAAATATTATTATGAAAGGCCAAAAAAAGGCAACAAACAACAAAAAAAGCACAAAGTATACAACTATTAGGACACATCCCTAACTAGTTGACTTTGGCTTAATGAGGCAAATAGCCATACAAAATACCATGTATTTTTTTTGTGTAGCGAATATTTTTTTTGCTAGTTCAGTTAACAAACTTTCAAATTTCGTCATTTTGATATAGGTTTTTCTACCTCCCCAGCCGGTACTAGGTTTTTTTTTTTTTTTTTTTTTTTTTTTTTTTTTTTCCTTCACTTTTTTATTACCTACGTGACATCCACCTAGGATAATTACAACTTATTCTCTATATATAAATGAAAAATGTGATAAGTTAGATACATTCATAAATGAAAAATGTGACAAGCTAAATACATATAAATGAAAAATGGGACAAGTTAAGTACACATAAATGGAAAAACTTGCTAGAAAAGATATATAATGACATGAATAATAACTTGTTCCATTTGCCAAAACCGGTGCGGAGGTAAAATAATACATAAATGTGACGAAATTTGAAAGTTTAGTATTTGTAGTTGCAAAATTTAAAATAGCAGGGTACTCTCGTGTTGCGGCAGTGGGTGCGCTGTGATTAAGGTTAAGGTACCAACAAAATAACACTGATGAGCAGATTAACCTGAAAAAAACAAGAAGAAAATGATGCCGGTGCTGCCCGATTAATCTGTTTTTACCGGTTCCGACGTTCCTCCTAGGTTCATTTTCGGATGGATTTTGTTGGCTAGCCGAACGGATGGTGACTCTGATTCTCGGTTAAACCAGTTGAACCTATTGATCTGGTCCGGTTTTTTAAACCATATGTACAATCAACTTGTTTTCATATAAATTGTATGAAACTTTATGTGTTTCATTAATTTGTACAATATGTATAATAACATGTATTTTTAATTGTAAGAGTGTTTTAAAAATAACATTTATTAAGCATTTATTGGAGGAGTGTTACAAGTCTATAAATTTAAGACACTTAATTTTTCAGTTGTATTTTTTTATTTATTTATTTTTATTATTATTTTTTTTAATGACTATGTTGCTTAAAATTTTAAGCCTTCAATTTTAGAAAATTTTGAGATACGCTATAAAATAGTAGTATCAGATTAGCCTAAAAAGCTAATCTTGTGCACTGTACAATCTGTGGATGATGAGAAAGGTTAAACGACAGACGCAAAATCACCATTGATAGAAAAATTCAATGCTATTTATAAACAAATAATTGAATTGAATATGGTGAGTAAATTCCATGAGATGTACATAAAGGAGAAGAGTTAAATACTTAACATTGAAAGTAGAAATTAAGGATATTTATTAACAATAATGATATTTAATTATCTCAATAGAGTAAATTGGATGACGTGATATGGATAATGATTTCCAATAACAAGAGAGAGAGGAGAGGCATTGATGATGATGTTTGACTCGATTCTTGCTAGTAGTGGTGGTGTATGCTATGTTATAACTTGCATCCCACTCAACGGGGTCCATTATTTAAGACCATCACACTAATGTTGTTGACTCAATATAAGAACACACACACACACACTAGCATGCTAGACATTTTTATTTTCGGCTATAATTGTCACAACCATTATTAATAATAAGATGAATATATGAATTAAGTTCTTTTAGTTACGTACATAACTTACATATTATGTAAAACAACTTTCACATGCACAACAAGATCACATTACGTAATGTAAAATATCACATTGCATTACAATATTTATATCAAAATCAGGAATTTTATATCAGAAATACTAGGTAGTGTTTCTCAATTGAACTCAAACCTAATTAGTTCTGTAGTTCTCAAGTAACTAGTTTACTTGACAAAAATCAAAACGTTGGTTTCAATAACCAATCACTACGTCGTGATTTTAGGTTTGTTAGAAAGACCGCAATAAAAAAAAGTAATTTAAAAATAGGATATAAGACTACATAGATTTATTATAAAAAGTTAAAAAGCTGTTAGTACTTGTTTGGCTAGATTATAGTGAGGATCATATCTACCCGAAAACCTCAATGAGCAATCTTTTATATACTAAAAGAATTACATCATTTCGGAGTTTTTTTGACAGAACAATCTTAGTGGAAAAAAATTGGACCAATAGGAATGCTCGATTTTGACACATAGGCGAAATCGAGCAATATGATTGGCCAATAAAAAGTCAAAATTGAACTAATTTTGGTCAAACTTTAATAAATTTGATGGAGAATTTGATTGGGGAAAAAAACACATAAAAATATATGTGTCAAATTTATGAAAATAAAAACTTAAAAAAAGATGAGGTAATTAATAAAACATTAGTGGTTGAATTTTAAATACAGTATATTATATGGAGTTAATTGTAAAATTATAAATCTCCATGTTTTTTGATAACTTTAGATAATAAACAAATAACCCCTTACACTTTATAGCCCCTACACTTTATAATATGAACTTTGTTTACAATTACATAAGTATTATTATTGGTTTGAGACTTCTATCAATTAAACTTACAAAAATTTATAAATGTACGAATTAGTTTTAATATACGTTAAATACTTTTAAAATAAATATTAGTTTTAAACTTTCATCTATTAAAATATCTTTTTACTATATGCGTTAAATATAAATAAGAACTCATGTTATCCTATTTAAAAGTTTGATATACACGTACACGGGTTTGAATATTAAATACAGTTAAATTATTATTAACGGTAATATAAATATCAAATGGTAAGTACAAGTTACTGTGATATGAAAAAAAATATACGCGATTGTACTTATAACGACTCATGTAATTATTATTTAAAGTTTATATACGGATATCCGGAAAACAGTTTTAAAAAACTTTACAGAGTATATTTTAACTTCATCAACGCTCATTATGTGCTATTAAACTTACACTTTTGTACAACATGATATCAATAGTTAAAGTTAAAAACAAAATCAACCTCAACATTAACATCTATGTCAGCTAAACAAAGTTAAATCTTTCATCAAATAAATTTTTTACAAAATATTAATTGATATTAATACATAATAAAAAACTCGTGCATACTTATTAGTTGTACTTATATCACAATTTTCACGGTTAAATTCTTATATGTCCATATAGTAAACAAAAATTTTAAAATAAATTTGATTTATATGTAAACTCATGTGATCAAAGAACCTTTGACCCAATAACATTATAAGGAGACACGCTCAATAATCAAATACAAGGTCGACGCCACGGTTATATTTACAATTTCTGCTAACTATTTTTCTTACTTTCGCACATGTTGACGCTCTAACTTTTTAAAATATACATAAATTTTCAGTTTTTAAACGATTATATTATATAATTAAATTTTTCTAGAAAAATCCCGTGCGTGCGCGGGGATTATAACTAGTATATAAAACTATCAGAATATAGTAAGGGGCATCCTCTATAGAAATCAAAAGCATTGGTTACTGAAAATGGCAAGACTCTCTTGTCAACTAGTTAAGCATTGAAATCTTCCCAATATAGGATGCCAACCAATCTCATAAATAAACACAAGTTTCTTCCTTGACCAACACACTATGATTTTGTTACCGGATTTTAAGTTATTAAGTGTTTGTTTTCCAAGGACTAGGGATGATGAATGTATAGAGATCTAATTAGTTTAAACATTTTATATAAGCCCTTCACTGTAAAGTTTCACTATATTCACACACATAGAAAATTGCCATAGACTTGGTGGCATCAAAAGAGACAAAGATAATAGAAGTACCATGTGCTTTTTCAAAATCTATATTGCTACAACTTTAAAATACCACTTAAAAAATCAATCATGCCCTTGGCTTTCTTTGGTTCATAATGTTTACAGCTTCACTCGCCATGCTTTTATATATGGCTTTATGGTCATAAACAATAATACTAGCTTCTTGAATTATGGATATATAATTTAGTCCTTTTGTTTTTATACGGGTGGCGTGATTGCCGGTGATCTTTATTAGTTTTTGCCAAATTTGTAGCTAGATTTCCTGGCATATTCAATCATTATTTGTGTACATTGCCTTTTGTTTTAAACAAAGACGTGAATCTTTTATTGTGCATATTTGTTTAATTAACTACTCGTAGTTGATACACATATGTGAAATTGGAACTCAATATTTTTAGGTTATCTTCAATGTTTCTACAATATAAACGAGTGCAAAGTTGACATCTCTATATCCTTTTCACTACTATGCTTGGTTAGAAAGAGGATGAGTGAATATGCTAAAAATCATATATTAACATGTTATTGTATGCGATATATATCTTATAAACAAACCTGGTTACTATAAAAGTTAAAAAGATCAAGAGGACGAGTTAAGTTTATATGTTAAATCCTTGCTAATTCTATCGCTAATACACTTAAAAATGGACAAACATATATGGTAAGGAAAGAAGAAAGTAAAAAAGAGGCAAAAGAAGACCATAAAGACTAATGAATAATGGGTAGAAATGATTAAATCGGGACAAGGGCGAAGGTGCAGTAACTTTTGTTTTTCACGAGTCGTCTCTACTGCCTTTCTTTTTCTTCCTTTGTTTTTTGTGTTTGATTTTTACGACGATCCTCATTGACTTCTCATTTTGGATACGAAAACTTTATATATTATAAGAGACCATGTTTTGGTCAGAATATCAAGAATCGATTTGTTATATTGTTTGTTCAAATTGTCAACTTTTAGAAACTATAGTGACTTTTAGTATTTGTGTGGGAATAATATTGATTAAGAAGATGTACTGACTTATAAGAACTTCAAAAACTATTTTTTTTTTAGTTTATTTACTAGACAACCTATTCATAAAAACACATTTGATGGTTCTTGAATCTTGACATGTTGAATGAGAGTAGGAGGCAAAGTGAATTCGATAGACCTATCGACTTGTATTTTCAACTACTGCTCCTACTAGATCATTGCTGATTTGATCAGTGAGATGTTTATTTTTAATTGAATTATGCAATAGGTTTTGCTTATTCTCCTCCCGCGATATAGCACACTATCTGGTTACGACTCACTACTTCACTAGTAAATTAAGCATGCAAATGGCAAAAACAAATAGCGAAACTTGCTGGGAGATAATCTCTTATCTTCCCACGAAAGAATCCGTTGAAGCTAGATTTAAAACTTGCTTAAGTATCAGCAGGCTGGAGCTAGATCTGAATCACATTGGTTGTTGAAACCACATTTTCAATCAGAAGGTGCAAAGTTTTATGGAAAGTGAAAGTAAAATACAGATCTGTCACTTTTTAGTACATGTCAAATAAATAACATGTCGTGTTTTTTTAGCTAATATCTACTGTATCTCTTGTTCTCATCTTTATTTTGTTTTGCATTACAAAACTCAAAAGCCATGGCCCATTGTCCACCTTCTACCGCTAGTCCGCTATCTCCATAGTACTCAGCGTCACAGCTACCTTACCTCTGAGCTTGCATTTAGAAACACATACACTGAACAAACAACGTGAAAATGCTTGTTATTTGTCATTTCGATGATACCATTTTCTATAATAGAATAGAAACAACACTTGTGTACCTTTGGTATATAATTCAACCCGTGAGACATAATTGTAATGGCCCATTTGATATACGTGAGATCCAAAAAAAGATTGTTTGTTTTCATCAGAGTGCTTCATTTCATCCACAATTCGATTACTGCACGTGTAAGTGTAACACACATAATATAGAGCAACAAACTACCAATACATATGACATGCTAGTTTTAATGCCTCGTTATAAGCCAATTGTTTAAAGACTTCCAAAACTAGCTACCGGGAAACTCCATTTTGTGGCTTTGTAATAATTCTTGGTCTATATGCGATACATAAGTACGGGTTCTAAAAACTAAAAGTAAGGACATAGTACCATAACATACTATTTTTGCAGGCGTTACATGTAATTACGTATATACATTCTATAACAAATAATATGTTGACCTTTTTGTTGGATCATCGATCTTGCCCGACCGACTTTTAAATCACCCGCTAAGTCGATAACTATCCTCAAGTATAAAGTATAAACAAGGGTTAAAATTATGAAATACTAACAAGGTTTTGACCTAATTATTGAAACTGAAACTTTGTTAATATTTGGTAACATTTTCCCTACAAACAAACACTCATTTTCCATGACGGATATGTGTATATCGACATATCTAGCTTGTACATAAGTATAGGTCGACGGATATGTGTATATCGACATATCTAGCTTGTACATAAGTATAGGTCGGACCCTATCTATACAATTATTTGAAAATTTAGCGGAGCGTAGTCGAGTCCAAGCCCCCGCTAGTCATTTTAAAGGGAATGAAGCTAGAAATAGTTAGAGGGATGCAGAGGCAGGAGAATTGATGAGGCTGGGTCCATAAGAAATACGAGTTGATTATCACTAGACATGAAGGCAGATACAGTCAATCAATCAAGAAACCAAAATTGCAGAAAGTCACACCATCAGACCACATTCCATGCGTGACTGGTATAATTGTTAGAAACCAAATAGCACCCTTTAATTCTTTATCCAGAACTCAGCCTTGTAACAGTTCATGGACTCTTCTTTGCATTATTTGTTGCAGATATATNGCTAAGTCGATAACTATCCTCAAGTATAAAGTATAAACAAGGGTTAAAATTATGAAATACTAACAAGGTTTTGACCTAATTATTGAAACTGAAACTTTGTTAATATTTGGTAACATTTTCCCTACAAACAAACACTCATTTTCCATGACGGATATGTGTATATCGACATATCTAGCTTGTACATAAGTATAGGTCGACGGATATGTGTATATCGACATATCTAGCTTGTACATAAGTATAGGTCGGACCCTATCTATACAATTATTTGAAAATTTAGTGGAGCGTAGTCGAGTCCAAGCCCCCGCTAGTCATTTTAAAGGGAATGAAGCTAGAAATAGTTAGAGGGATGCAGAGGCAGGAGAATTGATGAGGCTGGGTCCATAAGAAATACGAGTTGATTCTCACTAGACATGAAGGCAGATACAGTCAATCAATCAAGAAACCAAAATTGCAGAAAGTCACACCATCAGACCACATTCCATGCGTGACTGGTATAATTGTTAGAAACCAAATAACACCCTTTAATTCTTTATCCAGAACTCAGCCTTGTAACAGTTCATGGACTCTTCTTTGCATTATTTGTTGCAGATATATTTATAACATTCTGGACCATTATAGGGGTATAAGTGTAAACTCGAGTCACTTCCATGATAGTGTGTATTAAATATACGAGATATGATTTGGATGTTTGATAAGCAATGCTTGCCACTTCCATAATGTTACTATACCATAAACAATGCTTGAGGTATAGTAACATTATCCTATGTTGATTTTAATCAGTACGTGTTGTTATGTTAGGGTAAGATATTTGATGAGTTGATAATATATTAGTAAGATGAACAAGCTATAGAAAACGAATAACTAGGCCGCGGCTCTAGTCACTAATGGCGAATTTAGGCAACATGAGAACCCCTTGACGTGTATAAGAAAAACTTACGTGAGACATGCATATCCATCCGCGTACAATTTTTATTGAATGGTCAGTTTTTATATCTCAAAAGTAGAGAAGCTCTATACCAGATTACATGAGAGAAGACATGCAAAAGTTGCATCGTCTTACATAATAACAAATCTGAGAAATAACTAAAAAATTTCGTTCCAATCATGAAGCATATATGCCAATTGATAAAAGATTAAATTGTTGATGAATATTTTTATTTTTTGACAGAAAGATGAAACCCTAACCGATTCGATTATATGGCGATTTCCTAATCCCTAAATCGCTTCATTAATCGACTTCCTAATCCCTAAATCAAAAACGATCGCTATATAAATCGACTAGGATTCGATTATTCTTTTAGGATCTCGCTTGTGGTACGTTCTTCTCGATCTTTTGTTTCAATGAGGGTCGATTCTTGCTCAACCAATCCAATGTTTGTTGGGTTTTTCTAGGGTTTTTTCCATTGATTTTCGTTTTTATTTAGTTAGGGTTTTTATTTAGTGTTCTTTCGCTATGGAGTCAGTCGATTCCATGGCTGCTACGGCTAATTCAACAGGTTCTAATGCTAATCATGATACTAATAGTGGATCTAAAACAGCACCTAAATTGTCTTATGCTTCGTTGTTTCAAACAAAGCATTCGTTTAAATCCGTTAACTTATGTGAATTGCGTACTGAGGAGCGGGTGGAGGGTGCTCATGTTGCAATCCCACTGAAAGAAATTAATGATGTTTCAGCGAGGTTTGTTAATACACTATATGGGTATTTTATTGGGAAACGGCTTGCTTTCCCCATTGTGGAGAATTATGTGAAGAATACGTGGGCTAAATATGGTTTGGAACGTGTTATGTTAAATAATGGGTTCTTTCTTTTTCAATTCTC
>LBNU01031612.1:101415-160780 GCA_014162995.1 Artemisia annua | reverse complement strand
TACACGGAGGTCACTAAAGTTTCACTAAAATTTGCCCTAAGGAAACAAAGTTTCATTTTTGTGCTTCTAGGTTACTAATGTAAACGGGTTTATTAATTTGGTCATCATACTTATAAACTTGCGACACTAGGGTCATTTTATGGAAGGGTTGCCGGATTGAGTTTGATATTGTAATTAATTAATACCATGTTGATTAATGCAAAAATGGTATCAACAATCACAATCACAAGGACACCAAGAATCGCTCCTAAAGATTGTCCCCAAATAAATGCAACCAAACATACAAAGAAAGAAAGATTGTCCCCTTTAAAGGTTGAAATCAACTCACTACAAAAGTCAATCAACACTTAACAATGATAGGATCAAATAATGAGGTCGAAGATAATCAGAAAAGGGCTATCATTAGATTTAAAAATTTCATATTTACTCAAACATGCTTTAAAAAAATTGTACATTATGCATTTTATATATGAGTGTACTTTGGTATATATATAATTAAGGGATTTGGCCGTACAATAACAACATACTTTCTCAAATATTCCAATCTAGTACGCGTACTTTTTTTTGTCACATTTAATGTAACGAACTTTCAACTTTTGTACCAATCTACCCATAAGATGACTCGCAACCGGGTAAAAAGTTTGAAAACCGGCTAGTGCTATATGTGGAATTTATTTTTAATTAAAATAAACTTATAACACACCCCACTAACCCCACACACTCCACAATTACCCCGCTCATATTTTTCCCCAATTCTTTCAAACCCTAACCCTAATTTCATCATATCAATCAAATTGTCTTAGACCATATTTACTCGTTGGTTTTACAAAATTGATATACCTCATTGTCCACAGCTGATACAAGCAAATAAAGATCATCGGGGGAGAAGCAAACCATTACATTTCCGCTTGAACTTGAAGCTGTGTAGCATGGATTTACAGATTTTGTTCTCAAGTCCCACATTTTGACATCATGATCAAATGATGAAGTTACAAAGAGAGAGGGAGAATGATGAGCAAATTTGGCCACATTGATGAGTTCTCGATGCATATCAGTGGTAAAGGAATAAATAAAGCTGTTCTCGTTAAAATCATGCTTATTGGTTCAAGCATAAAACATACCTTGGATGAGTATCTCTTAAGCCAACAGAGCCCTAAAACACTCTTGCGTGTATCAAAGGATGGCACATAATTAACAAGATTCCCGGTCTCATGATTTATAACAATTACTTCTCCTTCTAGAGTCCCAAAAGCCATTAGGCTGGATTCCGTTTGTGGTCCTTCTAGAGTCCCAAACATCCATGGACATGTCCCTTTGACCCTTTGAATGAAAACTGCCTGTCAAGTAATTTCAGCAAACTAGTGATGGACCCTTTGACCTCAAAGATTGGATACTCTTGTGAATATGTATTTACTTTGCAGGTACCTATTACTGTTTAACCAATTTGCAGCAAATAAACCAAAGACATGAACACTTGTCAGTGTTATTGATTTAGGGTTTAGAGTTAGGGAAAAATTTGGGGAAGAAAAGGTAGCAGTGAAGTTAGAAGCGTTTTTTATAAAAAAAAATACAAGTTACCCGGTAAAACAAGTTTCATGGGGTAGATTGGTACAAAAATTGAAAGTTCGCTACATTGAGTGGGACAAAAAAAAAGTACGCGTACTAGAATGGAACACTTTGAAAAGTATGTTGCTATTGTACGGCCAAATTACAAAAGTAAGGGGAGATACGAAATTCGTGCATTACAAAATACAAAATACAGAGAGAATGAGATATAAGAAAAGAAAGGTGAATTAGATAATGAAACCCTAATGTCAAACTTTTCCTTATATAGCCAGAAATTCCTTTAAGGCCCCTGCACTTATAGAACCTTTAAAGCGTGAAATGCAGATTCAAGACTTTTACACCCTAACACTGCTTTCTGTGTGTTGCTGTGTGTGAGCAAATCCTTTAATTGCCAAGCTATGCCTACAGAAACAATGTAATCCTCATAAAAACTACTTTTAGCATCAGAACTCTTCTTCCCACTGGTCCGCTTAGATTTTCCCGAATCTTTTGTAGCATGTTTGGCTGGCTTTTCTCTTCTTTCCTGAGGAACCTCCCTCACTTGTACTTGTTTTTCCTTATTATCCGATAAACCGGTACATCTTGTGACAAGTGCCATGCATTCTTGGCGAAGAGCACCAGCAGCTTCAGGATGAACAGTTGCAACAATGTTGCAAACAGATGCTTGAGCATGACCCGAATTGGCAGAAGAAAATAAGCACACAAGTTTTTTAGTAGTCAACTCATCCTTAAGGGCAGCTTTAACCAGATATTATAATAAGAGATGGGTCAATTTTTTTGATTAAACAATGGTAACATAAAGACCCGGTAACATTTACATTAGTAACATAAAGACCCTGTAACATTTACATTAGTAACCTAGAAGCACAAAATGAAACTTTGTTTCCTTAGGGCAAATTTTGGTAAAACTTTAGTGACCTCCGTGTACCATAACCCATTTAATTAAAAGTAGCAAGGAGCTAGAAAAATTACAAACTAATGGTACTAGGATTTTTCATCCAAATAGCCCAGTTGAATTTAGCTTTACATCGACTATGACACCAAATGAAAGATAAATGAACTAAATCATCAAAAAGGATATCTCTACGAGGTTGAGACTCACCAAAAAGGAGAAGATTCATGAACCTCCAAACTAACCACCACATCACATAATTAACACCTTCAAAAATCACCTTAACACCCTTGGAGAACCTGATATTATTGAACCACAACAACCATTCTTCATATGAGTCAATTGCGATGTCCTCTAGCTCCCACCAACTTAGCATTTTTCTTCTTAGCTGCCGAGCCAAAGAGCAAGAAAAAAGAAGATGAGAAATAGACTCCACCGAGATGTTACATAAAGGGCAAAGGATGGAAGGAATATCCACTCCTCTAAGAGATAAGTTCAACCGGGTAGGAAGGTTGTCCAAACAAGATCTCCAAGCAAAGATGTTGACCTTAATAGGAATAACATTTATCCATCTAGTATGCACATTCTTTGTTGGCAAAAGGGAATCATCAATAAAGTTACGAACCGATTTCACCGAAAACTCACCCGAGGCCTCATGAGACCAAACCCAACGGTCTAACATTGGAGGTAAAATTATACCATCGAGTTTAGAATGAAGGAGATGCCGCTAATCTTCCTCAATGCCACCTCTAGGAGCACGACAAAAAGAGGTAACCAAAGAAACACTATTTAACTTATCTACAACAGTAATATGTTTTGAAGATTCCAACGCGAATAGTTTATGTGGCTTTTTGATCTATGAAGCATAATTTTGAATTTCGTCTTTTTTGTATATCGGGTGACCTACAAACCGGCCATTGTCTATGTGGCATCAGTTTTTAGCATTTCCAAGCACACCTAACTCACTTTTATCTTCTTCCAATTATAACTCTTATGCAAAATACAACCCTTCTTCTACAAAACCCGTTTAGTATATTTCTTCTTTCCTTGAATACATTTGTTTCTTAGTTACATTTGTTTCAACTAAGAAGTGTCTCATAGCCAACATAAATATCTTGAAATCGCTTGCTCGTTTCATTCCTTCTATTCTCCTAAGCATAAATTCAGGTGTTGGTGAGTTACCTTCTTTTGGTGAAAGTGCAAGCCACAATTGCTTCTCATGATCAACAATCCTTCCCACTCAAATATGCACCTAACTAACCACAACTCGTTCTTTCTTATCCAACCAGCGGATATGTAACCAAGGATTATCAGCCTTATTTTTGGGTGGCCAGGCCCTAACTGTTTCTCCTAAAAATTAAATCCGACAATTGATGATGCCCTTATTTATTTATTTTATTTATTTATTTATTTATTTATTTATTACAAGTTCAATAATTGGTGGAATCAACACCAAAAAGCTTATGTCCCGGCCAATGGTATCTCTGTATAATTTATGAGATAGTTAGTTGTCGTTCTCTAAAAATTGGTAGAATCAACAATGAACCCTAACTTAAAAGATTCGATTCTCGTAAAACAAACCGGATATCTTTAATAAGAGAATCTAACATTGTATCAGCTAGTCTAGAAAGTCGTTAAAATGGGGGAAAAGCTTAAAGATCCAACCTGTATGATAAAATAATACGAATTAACAATTTTGTAAGACAAACCCAGTCACTAGATGGATCCAATTCATAAATTTCATATACATTTAGAGTTTTAAAGATGAATAAAGAAAGATAGAAATTAAAACTATTTGTGTGTTTTTATTTATAGGAAATGAAAGTAGCTGAAATAGATTTAGAAATTGGAAAGAAAGATAAAGAGGTAATTCAAAGAGGAGGGTATTTTGTAATTAGTTTTAGAATAAGATGTGGCATAAAAAGATGACATGGAAGCATAGGTGGATTTTATAAAAATAAAAAATAATATAAAATTAAAATAATCACCTGTTACTTGTTTAAAAGGTCACTCGCTACACATAATTGACAGAAATTTAAATGTTTAGTTATTTAATAGCAAAAGAATAATTGGCTACATAGGATTATAATAGGTGATAAGTAAGATACATTTTCGTGTAATTAGCTTTCATAATATTAAAGATATGAAAACTAGAAACTATTGCATATTGCAATTGAACTAGAACTACTCTTGACACAATTAAATCAAAGCTGATTTCAAGTTGCAAAGTTGGGATGAACTCAAACTCAAACTTGAATCTTGATTCATTTGAAACATTGCACCGTAGATCCCTAAACTTCTAATTTAACCTTGTAATCTTGGATAACTTCAATTTCTTTAAAGGGTTTCCCTGGTAAATAGATTACTAAAAAATGTTTAAGTACGTAGGATTTATGTGAAATCTCACATCTCAGCCCGTTACATAGGTGAAAACAAACGTACCATATGTGTTTCAAACTAACCTACCATAAGAATGACAAACCAAGCTTATAAACTACTATAAGCAAAACAATCATTAACTAGATTACATATGACTCACAGCGATATCAAATATAACCTAGCGTGTAATCTGACCTAGGATAGTGAAATCGAACGCATCACAAAAAGCAAGTTTTTCTTCAGTTAAGTCCGATACCATATCTTCATATATGTCATACAAGTCACACCATCAAGGTCACGTAGACTCGGGTCATTAGTTCCGCCATCGTGTCGCTTATGTGAAGAGGCCATAACTGAATAGTCTTATTATCATACTCTTCAAGCCAGAACCCGAAAAAAAAAGCGAAACCCTAAAAGTTTTTCTCTTTGGCGAAAAGCGAATACGATCCCTAATTAACGATCGATCACAACCTTTTTAATTTTTTAATCCTTCTCCATCGTGGGTCGGTTGATTTATTAACTGGTTTGTGACCATTGTTTTGATATTCGCTTTTGGTTGAAAAAGCGATTCCTTAACCGATTAACACCTTCCTACATGTAACACTTTCATGCGATTATTCTAATCCTTTAATATTCAATCTTTTCACTTTTTATTCGTGGCTGGGTTCCATATTAGTGATTTCTTTTAACTTGGGTCGGTGTAGATTCCTTTTCGCTTTTTATTTGCCATGAGCAATCTTCGTTGCATGTTTATAATAATATTATAATCGAGTGTAGTTAATTACATCCATTATTATTCCTACGTGATATTGCATGTTGAAGAAGTATGGGAGTAGGTTGAATCTTTTGGCGCGTTCAATTAAAACCCTAACTTTTCAGTTAGGGTTTTCTTTATCCTAGTACGTATTTGTGTTCATGCTACTTGCTGTTTGTTTCATACATGTTTGGTTGATTGTTTGGATTGTTTGTGGGTTTAGAGAGAGATGGAAAAAGGGTTCTTTAACAAAAATAGTGCTTCTAAAGGTTCAAGTACTGGATTGTTTGAAGATGATTTGCATGCTGTTGGGAATTAATCTAATGAGTTGGTTCCTGAATAAGTGAAGCCGGTTTCACTTGATTCGTTTGCTAATGATCAGTATGGTTCACATGGGGCTGATGGTAATGAGCATCTTAAAGTGTGGCAAGCTTCTTCGACTTATGTTGAACCAAGTGCAGATGGTAATGTGTGGTTTGCTACAAGTGTGGATGTGTCATCGAGTGAGGGAAGTGCTAATCAAGAGAAACCTAGTCCGTCTAATGATAAACAGCCTATGGACACCTCTAATGTCCCTAAACAAGTTTCTCCTTTGTCGAGTTTTGAAGTTGCTATGCTATCACAAGGATTTGGTACATTAGGGAATACGACCAGTCCTACTAGTGATAATGTTGATGCTAATTCTGGTCACAACACTTTTAAGACTAATCCTACTAGTGGAACTGGTGTGAAAGCGGTCTCTTATGCGGGTGCTACTTCTAATGATCCTAAGAAACATGTATCAAATTTTCGTAGGTTGGAATGTAGTAATAAAAAGACTAGAGTTGATCTTTATGTCCCGATGAAAGTAGTGGAAGAGGTGAATATCAGATTTGAGAATACTCTTTATGGGTATTTCCTTGGTCAACGCCTTGCTTTTCCTGTTGTTGATTACTATTTACGCAATGCGTGGGCTAAGTATGGTATACAAAAAGTTATGATGAATGCAAAGGGTTCTTGTTCTTAAAGTTCAATTCGAAGAAAGGTGTTGATGATGTCCTCGAAAACGGTCCTTGGTTGATTAAAAATGTACCAATTATTCTTAAACCATGGACCTTGAACGCCAACTTACTTAAAGAGGATTTAATCAACATCCCGGTGTGGGTTAAATTCCATGATGTTTCTTTTGCTATGTTTTCTGATGATGGTCTTAGTCTTCTTGCCACATTGATTGGTATGCCCAAAATGTTAGATGCTTATACTAGCCAAATGTGCAAGGAATCATGGAGCCATAGTAGTTTTGCTAGGTGCATGATTGAAGTTAAGGTGGATGAGGTGCTTAGGGATAGCCTCAATGTTGAGATACCTTTCTTTGATGGGACGGGTTCGACTATTGAGATGATTCGGGTTAAATATGAGTGGAAACCGCCTCGTTTTGATAAGTGTAAGATTTTTGGTCATACTTTGGTTGATTGTCCTAAGTATGTTCTACCTACTACTCAACCTACTCCAAGTGTTAATGATGGTTTTAAAACGGTCAATACTAAGAAGAAGAGTAATAGTGGTGGTCAATCTGGTCCAAGTAAGGGAGGTTTTACTAAACCTGTTGTGGGGAAGAAGATGCAATATCAACTCAAAGCGTCTCCAACTACACCCAAGAAAGTGGATGCCAATAAGAAGAAGTCTACTGATGTGGCTAGTACTAGTGGTACGAAGACCGCTAATGTGGCTAGTTAGAGTGGTACGAAAATTGCTACATCAAACTGGTTTGATGCCCTTCATATGGATGATACTGATGACTTTGGTATTCCTACCAATGAAGTGACTAAGGATGTGATTATGGTATTTCAAAGGAAGCTAAGGAGGACGGGTCTTTAGAGACTGGTAATGCATCACAAGTACCGCTGTTGAGTGATTCAGTGGGAACAAAGGAAGTTAATTCTACTCCTTTAGTTGAGAAAATTGGGGAGCTTGAAAAGCTACTTATTGATGGAAAAGCTACTCTTGTGGATGATGATGGTCATCCTATTCAAAAGGTTGATTATCCGGGGTCTACTTCTTCTACTAAGACGGTTAACCCATTCTCTAAGGTGGGAGAGATTGTTGTTTTAGACAGCGATGAAGACGAGGTTGTGAATACGTTTGATGAGTCCATGAACCTATTTGGTGGTGGTCATGATCGTGAAGACAATTATGATGACTATGATTATGATGACTATGCGGATCAGGTCTACAATCTTCCAGGGAATTTGGATACCTTATATGACACGTATGGTATCAAGCTCCAAGGTCTTGGTAGAAAGTAATTTTGTTTTCATAGGAGTCTAATGGTATCTTTTGAGTAGTGTGTGGAAAACTAGAAGGGGGGGGGGGTTGAATATTTTACGTCTTTTTAATTTACAAAACTTTGGTTATGAAAAACTTCGATTCTAATTTTATGTGAACTCAACTTGCTTACACGATTATAAACAATTTAGTCTACTAAAAAATATAATGACAAATATGTAAGTAAGTAAGTAAGTAAAGAGATAGAGTTAGAAAGATAGCACCGCGAGACAAAAGATTTTTAGTGGTTCGGCTACGAATCTCCTCTTCGTCCTACTCCACTCCCCGAGCACCTAACTCAGAGTTTTCTTCACTATGTCAACAAGCTCCCTTATGGCGGAGAAAACCTTACACAACTTTTGCTTACACCAATTAACGACACTAAGCTAAATGTCGGGTTCTAATTGTAGCTAGAACCAATCTCACACCACTACACAACTTAGCACGACTTCTACACACCACAACTTCTTCACACCACTTCACTACTTCACTACTTCTTCTTCTCTACACAACTTCTACTTCACCTAGATCTACTTATTACAAACACAACACAACTTTACAAATAATTTACACAATATACAATACTTTTCTATAATACTTCTTAAACTTGATGTTGAAGGAGTATTCTTCTCTTGCACTTTCGATTAGGAAGGATGAGGAGGGATTGAATCACTTGAAACAAAGATTAATAATCTTATGATCAAAGGGTTTAGAAAGATGTTTAGAGAGGATTGGATCTGAAAATTTTAGGGCAAAAGGTGAGGAAAAATACCAGGTTTGAGCAGGTATTTATAGGCAAAGAATTCTGACAACAGGAGCGTGCCCGCCCCCTTAAATGGAGGCCGGCCCCCTTAACATTAAGGGGGCCGCCCCTTATAATTAAGGGGGCCGCCCGCCTGTAACGGCCAGAAAACTTGTCTTTTTCTGGGGAAAGTTTATTTGGTGAAAAACTAACTGATTTTGGTTAAAAATTTGAATTCATATATTTAGTATAATTTAAACATTTTCCTTTATTACCATAAGTGTTTTTCAAAATTATGTAATACGTTTATATTATTTAATAAACTTTGTAATAATTAAATAAATACCCCTTTGATCATGAAATGTATTAAGCACTTGTTTATTTATACCTTAAGTGATTTAGTTGGATAAAATGATATAAACTAACTTAATACTTGTTTACGTAGTAATCTTACGTTTAATCTTTTTACATTTTGTGATCGTCAAAACATAGAGATATCGAAAAATATAAATAACGTTTTTATGCATTATTTATATCAACATAGTGGTTTTTTCTTATTTAGAGAATTGGAAGTATCTTATTATGTAAGCTTTTCCGCCTATGTAACGGGCTGAGATATGGGATTCACCCATATCCTTTGTACTTAAACGTTTTTTGGAGTAATATATTTACCGGGTCTTTTGACCTTTTACCAAAAAAAAATATTATCATACTCTTCAAGCTCACTTTTTGAATTACCATCTTGCACATCTATTTAAGTACTGGGAACAGAACCAATTCCACAGTTACCCGTTTATCTTTGTTAACATCCTCTACACGATTAGGTAATGGCCCGTTTTCTTCCAAATTATTAACCTCCTTTTTCACTAATGGAACTGAGATGGCCCACACCCGTAGCATCCTCCATGTCACCAATGCTGCCAAAGCATCAAAAGAATTTGAAGTAGAAGTAATATTAACAACTTGTGTAACACACGAAACCTTCGGCTTTGGCTGTCTAAAATCCGTCTTCTTTTCGTTCTTTGGTTGAATCGGTTTGTAAACAAGATGTGACTTCGAAGCAATATGAACACCACGAGCCGTTTGCCTAGTTACCTTAGTATTCTTCAAAACATAGGAAACAATTTTCTTTGGGCATTGGTCCAATATATGGCCAAAAACCTAGCAATTTGAACATCTTTGTGGTTTCCAATCGTACTTAATTCAAATAGTGTTTAAAATATATCTATTATCCTGATGTTTCGAAAGCTTTAAATTTATTTTAATTACTTTTACTGATTTTTAACCGAAACACACGGGAAAAGTGTACCTTTTCATTTTTAGTATAGTTTAGGGTAAGATGATGCGGATAATTGTAAACACAAGAAGTTTTACAATCCTCCTAGGTAGTGTGCCTAATCGTTGTAGTGTAGTATAGGCAAAACACGGGGGATTGATCATTCTCTAGGGGAATGGTCTTGTGAAGGCTGAAGTTTATAACAAATTAGGTCTAAAGGTGATGGATGATTCTTTTTGTATTTTTATAATTTTTTATAAAGCAAATTAAAATATTTCAGGGTTTGAAAAGTGGGTTTTTATACTACTAATTAAACTAAATATGCGGAAAAGTAAAATTGGTAAACTTCTTATGATAGGTAAATGTGTTTACTTAGAATCTTATTACTCACAAGTTATTTTCTATTGATTAGTCGAATTTTCATGCCCTTGTCTAATTAGCGTGTTGTATTCCTTAATAATTATTGTAGCGTAGTGCAGAAATTCCTAACTCTACGAATATATAAGTCTCCTTTAAGAAATTCTAACATCCATTAAGACTCTTAATATCAATAAGCCACAATTCATGCAATAAATACAACGAAATAGATAACCAGTGCACCCTAGTGAAGAATGCACTTAGCTGGATTTAAAAGCTAATATGCTAATGACAAAGCAAGTTTTCCAATCCCTAACGCGAATACACTAATCAACTAGGTTTCATTAAATCCTAAGCAAACATTAATTAATTTAGCCGAGCATGTTAAAGAGAAAAGAAGAAACACACATGATCAAACAATACATAGATATATTGAATCATGCTCGTTTTCGTCTTTTGCTTCAAAAGTACTTAAAACTCGAAAAGAAATGATTTAGGGTAATAATTGATCAAATATATACGAGTTTAGAGACTAAATGACCCCCCTAAAAACGCACGTTTTAAATCCTCATCATGAGACCAGGTCGTTTTCACATGGACTTATGTTGTTCTTATAATCATACAATATCAAAAACTTAAACAGAGCTTGATATCAAGTAAATAGAAAGTAAGAGTTTTATGACCAAATTCAATAATAAGACAAGATGATTACTTAGATTAAATGCAATAATTTAGTATGTCGGTTATAAGTGATGATCTCAGTTTCTCATAATTACAAGAACAAGTTCTTGACTATAATTCACAATATGGCAATTCTCGTCAAAATCACTTTTTCACAAATTATGCTTTAGGTTCAACCAATTAATTCAAGACTTATGTTTCTAATAAGATGATTTCTCAAAATATTACCACAACACGGAAATCTAGTTGTTTATCAAATAACATAAGCGTATTCCTCCAACCAAATGATAAAAAAGCATAGACAAGCTTTTATAACCAAGTAATGCAGATTGGCCCTTTCGACCTATACTAACAAGCATACACAATCAGAAGTGATGAACAAACTTAACAAGACTTTAGTACGTTGCGATTTCAACACGAGCATGAAATTAATGATATCAAAATATAACTAAACACCACTTTATTATATTATCATATCCAAGCAATTATAAAAAGTTTAGCCGAACATGATAAAAGATTGCATCATTACAGAAGTAAATTCAGAGTAAAGCAGAGATATACACTTTCTAGAATCGATACACGTGTCACACGAGTGTCACTAGCAAACCGAATACCAAATACTAAAATGTATAAAACCCTTGCTTTAATTCAAATTAAACCCTGTGTTCTTGGTTGTTCTTCGTCCAGAAAATGATGGATAACTTGGAGAGAAAGTTGGGGAGTAATGGTGTTGTTTTTAAATGAGAATGGAATGATTAAATAAGACTTTCGCCTATTTGGTCGCAAAAGTGCAACGCACAAAATATAAAGCACGTGTACTTTGTGTAGAACTTGGCGCCAAAGTTTCATAAACGCAGGGTAAATACGCCGCACATAGCTTTTAAAACCGGCGCACTTCCTTTATTTAACAGGGTTAACTTCTTGACCGTTAGACATAAGTACGCTGCACATATTATCGAAGCTGGCACACTTGCTTCATTATTTTAGACTTAGATTTATTTTGCATATTCGTCCAGCACGAGCTTTCTTCGATATAAATGCTTGAATTCTTGTATTCTTCTCACAAACTATCTTCAAGTGAACCTTCACATATTTTATATTATTAAGTATCGAAATTTCACGAGAAACAATAATAAAATAATAAATAACGCTACTGAAAATATGTATAATTTAAGCGTTATCACACTCTCCATTTTTGGGATTGCCACCACAAGAGTATGTTTCAACTCTAAATCAGCCCGCAAGTCAATCATAGCTCTTGCACAACTCGACCTACCCATGACTCCGTACACTTAGCTGTAGTATAGGCGTCTAACATCAATGGTGTATCAAGTTTAGGTACAATAGCACTCAATCCATCTTCCATAAATGCAGCAAGAGAAACATCATGGAATTTAACCCACACAGGAACGTTAGACAAGTCCTCCTTTTGATAAATTCAAATTCGGAGACCACTTTTTAGAATTAATGGCACATTACGACTTAACCATGAACCATTTTCAAGCATTGCATCTAACCTGGCCTTAGAAATAAACTTGAAAAAAAACTTTTAGAGTTCATCATTGTTCTAACAAGACGATATTTACTCCAAGTGTTCTTAACATAATTTTCCACAACCAGATATGCCACTCATTTACCCAGGAAATACCCATAAAACGAATTGCTAAATCGTTCATTAACTTCAAGAACCGACTTTAATGAAATAGCAACATCAGCTCCATTACCATCCGGGGATGCTAAGGTACAAAAATTAATAGTTTCCTTACTTTGTTCTCCATTAAGAAGATTCACATATGTCTATTTTGCATTCTTAAGCACATTAACCGAACCATCATCCCCTTTCTTCGATGCATTATCATTAGGACTAGCAATATAAACTTTGGTAGATGTATTAGGGGTACTCAACGAGTCTGATAAGCATGGAAATACTTCCATTGTGTTGGCTTGACCATCGGATTTCAAAGATTTTAACGGTTCCCCATCATTTCCCATCAACACGAGTTTACCTTCAAGCAATTGACGTTCAATATCCTGAATCTTAGCAGCTATAGAACCCGTGTCTTCCACATTCACACTAACAGGTTCTTCGTTACTCTTAGATGAGTAAACTACAACCTTCAAACCAGTCGTTACCTTATTCCTATCCTTTTTACTTCCACCCTTTCCCTCCCGAATCAAGAAACCCACTTTTCATGGTTACACCATGCGATAATAAGATAAGAAATCAGCAATACCTCAACAATACTAATCAAATAACCAGCCACATGAAAAGTAAACGATATGCGCCAATAAAACAGGTCTCTACAACATGCAACAACAACCTACATCCGAAAGTAATAACAGTAAGAACGTGAGTTAGGGTTTAAGAATCAGTAATATATTAGCAGTCAAGCACACAAAGAATCAGGAACAATCAAAGAGCAATAAATAACAAAACAGGTTATATAAACAATTCTTAATAAACCCTAAAACCAGGCAAAACCCTAACCTCTTAATTTCTTGAAAACAATCAGGATAAATACGATTTAGGGTAGTTATAATTGATCATTAAGCAGTTAAGAACACAACACTTTTGATGCTTTTGGAAGAACAATTGAAGAATGAGGTCAATTAGGGTTTCATAAATTCTCCAAAAAGTCACCAAAAGTATAGAGAGTTTTCTAGAGCTGGATAACTTCAAATTGGTTTTCACATATTACGAACTTGCCTTTGAAATAACTGAAAATAAAAATGTACACATGAATAAAAACGTAATGAGATAATTCTAATGCAATTTAATTTGGAACACTATGAGTAATTTTTTAAAGGTTAAACTCGATAAGTACTTTATGTGGTGCGTGTTTTAACTCATCTATATTATTTTAAAATGCATTTGCAACCTTCTCAAAATGAAATGTTTAAATTTTAAGCAACACACTTACTAGTAATTGAAAATGAAGTTACATTTGAAAAATTAAGTGTCTTAAATTTGTAAACTTGTAAGAGCCGTCCGAAAACGAACCTGAGAGGACCACCATAAACTCGGAAAAACGAGTGAAGCGGGCCAGACAGGGATCACTTCTTCTTGTTTTTCTTAGGTTAATCAACTAATCGTTGTTATTTTTCTGATGCCTAGACTTTAATCACAGGGTACCCACCGCCGCAACACGTGGGTACCTTACTAGTTATACTTAATGGATGTAAAATATGTCATTCTATATAATGTAAATTTTATTTTAAGGATAGTTAGGACATTGCACACAAATTTATCTTCACATGTTTATTTTCAGCTTTATTTTTAAATTAAAACTTGGAAAACCAACACAAATTTCCAATTTTGTTGCTAAAAGTGGTGGTGGGTGGAAATTGTAATGGCTAAAAGTGGTTGTGGTGCTGGCTAGAAATGGTGGTGGTGTCGGCTATAAGTGGCGGTGATAGTAGATTGATGGTGGTGGTGTGTGATAGAAGTGATGGCAGTGGTGGTGGCGGTGGTGTTAGGGAGTGGTGGTCGTGGTGCTGGCTAGAAATGGTGGTGGCGATGGTGTTAGGAAGTGGTGGTGGCGGCAACTAAAAGAGGCGGTGTTGGCTTGAAGTGGTGGTGGCGGCAGCTAAAAGTGGTGGTGACGACGCTACGACTAGTAATGTTGGCTGCCAATATCGATCGTGGTGTTGGCGGTCAGAAGTTAGGGCAATGGCTTGTGAAGAAGACAAGGGCATTTTTCTTAAATATCAATAATCAAACAAAACACTATTCATTCTATTCACTTTTAAACTTATACTTTAACAATATTTTACTTTCAATAACCTTTTCTTTATAAGTTAAAACTTGCCGAATATCATGCATGTCATTTTAATCTTGTCAATTAAAAAAATAATAATAATAATAAATAAAAAAAATTGTTTATGTCATTTTGTCTAAAATGTTATGCGTAATTGTTAATTGACCCTAAAGAATTACAAGTTAAATGACAATATATTTTAGAGCACTGATATAGAGACCTAACTAAATGGACCTAAAAGTGGACCTAATGCATAAATGACTTGTACAACTCATTGTACAAGTCATTTATGCATTAGGTCCGCTTTTAGGTCCATATAGTTAGGCCCATTTATCATTTTCCTATATTTTATAAGTTAGCATAATGAGTTATTATAAACACTACATAAAGTTTGTGAGATAGTGTTTGGCTGGAGCTTGTTTACAGCCTTGGTTGTGCTTAGTTTGGCTGCTTTTTGTTGGCCTCATAGTGGGGTGTTGTATCCTTTTTTCTGTTTTGCTCCAGGTTCCATTTTGCTACAATATCTTGGTTGTAGCTTTGGTCCTCATTTTGTTGGCCTCATAGTGGGGTACCGTCAAGTCTTTAATTCCCGGTAAGTGGTCATGGTGGTTCGAGATGGTGAGTTGATAGTTCAGTTTGTATTTTGAAGGTGAGATGGATAGGACATAAGATCAGGTGATTCAGTTTGTGAATTTGGTGAGGTCATGAGATGGGTTGGGTCGTTGGTATGGTGAGTTGACGAGATGGTTTGGGTCGCGAGATGGTTTCGGGTTGTGGGCACAGTGTGTTTGCGATATAGGCAAGGGTCGTGGGGTATGTGAGGTGGTCCAGGTCGTGGGTGTGGTGTGTTTGCGAGATGGTAAGGGTCATCGGTATGTGAGGTCGCGAGGTGGTACGGGTCGTGGGTGTGGTGTGTTTGCGAAATGGTTAAGGGTCGTGGGTATGTGAGGTCGCGAGGTGATCCAGGTCATGGGTGTGGTGTGTTAGCGAAATGGTTAAGGGTCGTGGGTATGTCAGGTCGCAGGTGGTCCAGGTCGTGGCTGTGGTGTGTTATGCGAGACAGTTAAGGGTCGCGGGTATGTGAGGTTGCTAGGTGGTCCAGTCGTGGTTCTGGTGTGTTTGCGAGATGGTTAAGGATGGTTTTGATTGTGGGTATGATGAGGTTGCTAGATGGTTCAGGTTGTGGGTATGGTGAGATCGCGAGATGGTTTTGGTCGCGGGTATGGTGAGGTCGTGCAAGGGTCGTAGATATAGTGAAGTCGTGAGTGGTCTAGGTCGTGGGGATAATGAAGTCGGGAAATGGTTTTGTCGGAGGAGATGATGACACTGTGACGTCAGGTGGTCAGGTTGTGAGATGTGGGATGGTATTGCCTATTGCTCTGGAGTTGGAGATGGGTGTGTCGATCGTGAGATGGTGAGAGTGGTCGTTGAAGCATTAGTTCGAGGAGTCGATCATTCGTATCAGTATGTGGTTTTCATTAGGTGCTATTTGTACATATTGGGGTATTCTCTTCAATCTACCGGTCATGATATTCGTAGTGACACCACTTGGTTAGATAGTGTGTTGAACTGTTTGCTTTGAGGTTCTTACGGGTTATGTTTCATGTGTGAGGTCGTGTGTCGTGGTGTGTCGTGGTTGTTTTCAACCCGTATCATACTTTCTACCGGGTGTTGCCCTTAGTGTCACTGTCTTTGGCAAGGTTGGTGTGTTGAAGTTGTATCTCGGTATGTTAGATAGTCACTTTATGATATCCTTATTTGATCCGAGTGTAAGGGTTGGTCAAATAGTCGGTTCATTTGTGTAGCTTGCTTGTTTTATTATGTTTGTGTCGTTGTAATTTAGCATCTTGCTAGTTTATCTATATAATTTATATTGCCTTTCAAAAAAAAAAAAAAAATGTCTTATTTATATTTAGTGAAACTAAGTACGTTGATAAATTACAATAATAGTCCTTCTACCATTTGTTAATTCTATTTTAATCTAGTATAAACTATCTTTACATCAATACTTTGTATTCTAACAGGTGCTACTTGAATAAAGTTTGCAGTTGAAAACCAGTACTAGACAAATTTCACAAAAAATTATCCTCTTGGAAAGTTAAGACCTTCTATTTTGGTGGGAGGCTTACTTTCATAAAATCAATCCTTAGGGCGCCTTGGTATCTATTTCTTCTCCTTCTTTAAAGCTTCTAAAAGCGTGCTATCATACTTTTAAATTTTGAGGATAAATTTCTTTTAGGGTGGTTCTTGGACTCAAACAAATTGGTATGAATTGCTTGGAACAATGTGTGTTCCTCCTTAACTTGTGGTGGTCTTAGGATTGGTAGTCGCTTCTAATTTGACTATGTTCACAAAGTGGTTGTGGCTTTTTCACCATGAACGTAATGCCTTATGGAAGAATGTGATCACTTCAGTCCATGGTCACAAGGGTGGCATTGAGCCACACTTTAGAGGTTGTTTTATGGCCCTTGGAACATCATATCCAACATAAACAATTCTCTTTTAAAATTAAATGCAAACCTTCATAAAACTTTTGTGAAAAAAGTTAGAGATAGGGTACTCATTGACGTATGGGAAGATGTTTAATTCAAAGACAAAAAGCTTTATCATCGATTTCCAAGATTGTACTTTCTTGAGTCCAATAAAGCATGTGAATTGTGAACGTATGAAACAACTCTTTCGGCCCACTTGGGCTTGGCGTAGATCAGTTAAGGGTGGGCCTAGAGGAGTCTCAGTTAGATGATTTTCTAAACCTATTACAAAATTTTGCCTATGTTCCTTCCCACTGACTCTTGGTTATGCAATCTTGATCCATCAAAACCTTTCTCAGTTTTATCAATGCGTAAACACATTGATTCTTCAATTTTGTCAACATTAAGTTCCAAAATATGTTGGAACATTGCCATTCCCATTAAAGTAAATATACATACGTGGAGGTTAGGGTTGGATCGTCTTCCAACAATATGTAACCTTAATGATCGTGGCATTGATTTGGATTCCACTCATTGTCCGATATGTGATAATGTGTTGGAAACTTCACATCATCTTCGTTTAGTGTTCCGTTGCTTCATCTTTTTGGAAGCCATCTCGGCTTGGTGGGGTTTCTCCATTTACCCCACCAATCTGCCCGATCTTTTAACTTGGAGTGACATAACAAACCTAAGCTCTACATCGAAGACATGTTTTGATGCAGTTAAACACACAACAACTTGTAGAAGAAATCAAGGTACACAACAACTTGTAGAAGAAATCAAGGTATTATATCACTCATAGATTCTACATAGAATATGAAACCGATCCGGTTTGGTTAGATTGGATAGGTTACCTCAAAAGTGTTTGTATAAACTTAATGTAACTTTTTCTTCTCTAGCTTCGTATTCCGTTTAAAAAGAAAATCTAAATATCACATAGTTCGGTTAATTGTTCTTTAAGATGATTTGTAAAAGAAAATCACATTACAAAAACTTATTCATGTGTCTAACTATATGTATTTAAGCCATGCAATCTTTCATGCATACATTTTGTGCTTTCTTTCTCATAGGAACGTTGAATTGATTGTTTCATATATCTCATTGTTCTTGTTAAGAACTATTGTCACTTTCTTACAAAAAGTTAATGAAAATATATCGCAGAAACTTGGTAGATGACAAAGTTGTCATGAGCATCCTAGAAAAAAGCACTTTTTGCTCTATGAAGCATTGGCTTTTTAGGAACTTGAACAGTAGAAGGTGAACATATCTGCCAAATAAAAAAAGAACATAATGACATTATGTGAGTGTGTGTGGATTACATAAATGACACAAGAGTAAAATATATGAAAGATAAGTAGATAAGTCAAAAATAATAATAATAAATTAAAAAAATAATAAATAAATAAAATAAATTTAATGTTAAAAATATACCTCTTTATGCAATCTTTTGAGTTTGGCATTCTCTTTTGTCAATCTTTCAACTTCTTGTTCCAACTCATCAGCACGAGCCTGATAGACATTTAAAAAAAAATTAGGCCAGAGAAAAAAAAAAAAAAAAAAAACACTTTTATTAAAGAAATTCAAACCTTTTCTTACTTCTGGATTACTAACAGAAGTAAGAATTTCGAAATAAATTAGCTTGGTCCAAAATAATAATTAAGTTTTGCATAACATACAAACAAGCCAGTAAAATATTCAAACATTAAACAACCAACAAACATCAACTAGTCCAATAAATAAAGTTATCGTATCATATCTAGACATAAAGGTAACACATTATATATGTCGATCAACATAGACCAATAAAAAAGCATTAAAACATTTCGTGGTCACACAAGCCACACATTGACACACATTTGTACTAATAATAATATATACTAATAAAGTAAAAAATTAGTGTGTGTTTAGCCTACTTAGTATAATCGCATTTGCATCTGTGGTCTCTTAACAATTGTATGAATAGTTTTTAACCCGAAAAATATGCACAAATATTGAGTATATATAATTATTCAACAAATAATTTACTAGCTTTTAGCTCAACTACGTTTATATTATTATGCATAGTTTGCGGAAACATTTCGTTACGTACATTAGTAGGCATGATTATTAGGCGTAACAATGATTTTTCTAAGCTAAAATTCGTGAGAATCATAAGATGACCTTATGTCGCTAGCAGCTTTGATTCACAGTTTCACATTTTGAGCAAATTTATAAGATTGTGAATTTAAGTTACATTTTGTACTTGCTTTCACAATTTTGTATACATGTGCTATTAAGATCAAGCTTACAATTATTGAGTCAAATGTCTGACCTTTTTAAGTTTTCACGTTTGATATGATCCTTATAACACATAGACAAATAGATAATACCTGTTTTCTAGCTCTAGATCGAGAAGCCGACTCACGATTCTTCATTGAACGCTTAAACTTTTCAGTATACTCAACGGGAGAAGTTTGTTTTGCCAACACTGGAGATGAAGTGGTTCCTGTTGTGTGTGGTGGTTCTTGATCATGTCGTGATGAGTTACCACTAGTACTAAAACTTAACATGGTGGTGGGTGGTGGAGTAGGGTGGTGGAGGGTATCTCCTCCACCCGGGGTGGCAGCCGGAGGGAAAAAGTCTTGGAAATGATCATGGGTTGTTGTTGTAGGGTGGTGAAGTGATGGTAGGCTGCTCATTTTACTCCAAACATCATCCATTGGTTCCATACCTTGTAAACACTAATAATGTGTGGGCTTGTCATTAATAGTCATTATCAACTATATGAGGATAATTTATGGGATAGATATTTGTTAATTATATTATCACAAAGATAATATACTTTTTAGTAAAAGACATTTTAAGCTCTAGCTGTAAACTCATGACTTTACTACTTATAAAAAGGTTAAGCGCACCTAAACCACAATGCAACTTTGACGTTAAATTTCTAGTTTATAAGAAGTAAGATTTATTCTTTACTTTTAATCAAAATTTGCATTTTTAATCAAATTTGCGACATTTTTTTAATACTAGCTAATATGATAATTGAGGTTTATTTAGTACGTTGTTAAAGAAAGTAGGCCGGTTTAAAGCTTATAATCTTAGGGGGTGTTTGATTTCGACTTAATTGACTTAATATGAAAAAAACTGAATTAATTAAGTCATATGAAAACTGTTTGTTTGTGACTTAATAGAGAAAGATGACTTAAAATATTAAGTAATAAAACTGAGGTTGTCTGCATTAAGTCATCTGTTAATTAACATGACGTAATGAAAAAAAATTAAACAAACAGGCCCTTACTCTTATATAAATGGCAAGATTTGGGTGTTGTTCGGGGTATACACTCAATGGGTTAGTGGCACCTACCTTTAAACCATTTTATCAATTTTTAAGTTGTCTGTGAATAAGAAAAGACAGGTTTCACTATTTTTTATTATATTTTTTTATGTCTTTTAATATATTTAACTTATCAAACTTTATAATTTATATTTCGTATTTTCAGTTTTGTTAGTAATAATTAAATGATTAAAAAAAAGTAAAAAAAAGGTAAGAAAAAAAAAAGGGTGCCATTATCCATCTAAAGATATGTCTAACCCCTAAGCCTATTTTCTTTCATTAAGTTCTTCCTATACATTCTCGCGCAAAGCGTAGTAAATTCATTTAGACTGTTATTATTTAGAAGTTATATTTTATGGGCTTAGCTCATTTTTAATAATAATCTTAAGGTGATTATATATTGTATTTGATAATTAATGGAATGCAAGTAAATCATTATGCCAACATGGTATCACAGCCTCGATCCTAACCCTAACCTTAATAATTATTCCTTTTTTTTCGTTGACCACACCTGAGATAAATTCCTCAACGAATACCATTGTTTGCTTTTTATTCATTGTCGACCCCACCTAATTCTTTTCGTCGACCACACCAGAGAAAAATCCCCCAAACGACTACCAATATGATGTTTGCTTTTTATTCATCGTCGACCCCGCCTAATTATTAATCTTCTCTATGGTTTCTTGGTTTAGTCAACCAAATAATTAATTTTCTTGTTTGCCCATTCGTTACACACAAAGCATGATATATAGGTTCAATATCAACACCTACAATGAAGGTCTGTTTTTACTTTGGTAAGGATTTCAATCAGTTTGAGAATTTATGCAAGTTTTTGCATGCTAATAATACATCACAAGATAATCAATATTACATTCATCTCTTTAGTCACCCTCACAGTTGAGTACTCCATCTCCTTTTCTTGGGCTCAATTATTAACTTAACACAATAAATATGGTGGACTTAATAAAGGACCAGGATGATTTGTTAGTTCAATTTCGGATTTCTTCGACACTAGGCACGATTCATGTGTCCATTATATTACTAGGCTTGTTTCACTAGTCCACGCTCCACCAAGATTTGGGTCTGCCCAAGTTGCTGGTCCAATACTAAATGCATTTCAGGCCCAACGTCAGTTTACACCAACTGTTGCATCACTTCATGATCGTACTACAGGCGCATGGAACATGGATATAGGTGCTTCTTCTTACCATAACTCATCTGTAATTCTCCTTATAATATTTTTAATAAATGTATGTATCCATCTGTCTATTTTGGTGATGGTAAATCTATTCCCGTCACCAATACAGGCCATAGCATCTTGCCAACTCCTTATAAACCTCTACATTTAAATTACGTCCTCATAACTCCTAACATTGTTAAAAACTTGATTTCTCTTCGTCAGTTTGTTCGTGATTAAGGATTACCTGACCCGTCGAGTTCTTCTCCGATGTGATAGTATGGGTGATGTTTATCCAATTTCAAAGCCTTCTCCTATCCCACAAGTTTTTCTTGCTAGTCAACACACGTGCATCGGCTTGGCAATCTAGGAAGTGAAGTGTTACTTAGTCTTATTTCTAGTAAATCCATTGTTTGTAATAAAACGAAGCCTCATGCGACTTGTCACGCTTGTCAGCTTGGCAAACACGTGAGGCTTCCCTTTTCTAGTTCTCAAACTATTATTAGGTCTTCTTTTGATATTGTTCACTCGGACTTGTCGACTTCCCCAATTCTGAGTCTTACGAGTTACAAATATTTTGTTCTATTTTGGATCATTATTCTCATTATGTGTAGGTTTATCCGTTGCTAAAGAAATTAGATGTTTTGTCTAAATTTGTCTTGTTTCGTAATTTTTTCAACACTCAATTTAAGTGTGAAATAAAGTCCTTTCAATGTGACCATGGTGGTGAATTCGATAACCATGCCCTTCAAAAATTGTTTGCTTCTAATGGCATCCAATTTCGTTTCATGCCCTAAGACGTCTCAACAAAATGGGAAGTCTGAAGGCATGATATGCACTATTAACAACCTTATCCGAACTCTTCGCTTTCAGACTCACTTACCTCCACATTTTTAGTTTGAAGCACTTAATATGGCTACTCACCTTTTAAATATTTTACCCTCTGGTGCTATTGTTAATGACATTCCTTAAACCCCCTTGTTTGGCACCAAACCAGATTACACAATTTTGTGTGTCTTTGGTTGCTTATGTTATCCACATATCTATGCCAACAAATAAACCACGTGCTACACCTTCAATCTTTTTGGGATACCCGTCAATCAACGTAGATATTGGTGTCTTGATTTGAACACCCACAAAATTATCCTCTCAAGACATGTTACCTTTAACGAAACCGTTTTACCATTTGGATCGATGACATCCACCTCACGATCGGCCCCTTCCAAACAGCCAAACTAGCCTACCTTTGTAGTTTAATTTTCTGGTATGCGTTTATGTTTTTATTTATGTTCTCTAAGTGCTTACCATTAGTGGCTTTAAGAAACAGGGTATGGCTTCTATTCTTTTTGATGGAGAAGACAACCAACAAACAGATATTTGTTTATTTGTGGGCTCAAGGAAATTTTGTTTTATTATTAAACCTTATTAAGATGTAAAAATCTTGTTTGACCCCTTTAACATTTAATAATTGATAAAGTTAACCCCATCTTAATATGTTGCTCAAAATGTTTGGTTCGAGACAAAACAAACGCTTTTAATTTTCTAAAGTATTAGTATTTGTTATCCTATTAGTTAATTTTTTGATATTCAAAAATTAAGACGCGCAAAACGAAATGTACAAGTTTCTTATTGCAATTGTAACACCAAAATCGAATGAAACTTGGCCGTTTTATGAATACTCATAATTTTGACGAATTTTGACGATCTATTATTCTTGTGTTACTATCATGCAGTAAAAAATTTTTGGCCCCCCTTAACTTAAATTTCTGGCTCCGTCTCTGCTCACGACCCTCCTACACTTTTTTGGACACTCCTAACTTAATGCATATCATTCTTCGCACCTCAATAGCCAATCAACCAACAAGTGTGGCTTATATTCAGCGGGAAAATGTTAAAGGACGATAATACCCTCAGGTCCTTGATCATGTAAGGCCACTTAACAGGAGAACTAACGCTCGCTAGGCTTCGGTGGCTTGTTTGGAACGCCACATCAGCTTCAGGGACTAAATTAAAAAGAAGTTGTTTTCGGTGGTTTTCTTGGAATTTTCGAAAACATTAGGGACGTAATTTGCAATTTACCCTAAATTTTTCCATGTTTTTTTAGGAGCTACAAGACTGTGGAATATACTCTAGTTAAGTAATACTGTTAAAACTTTTTAAATCAAATTCAGTCACAAACTTTAGTGCCATCACCAGTTTTGTTTTCTGAGAGTTTGTGATGAACTCGTCATTCTATTAGCAAACTAAAGTCATGTTGCACGTACATTTGCTCTATCGCTTACATAAGTTATGCTAGGACCTTTTCTTATTCACCGCGACAAAATATTCTTATTAAATTGTATATGTAACTTCTTTTACATGAAGGGATAAATTTTAGTGCATCAACAAATACAATGGAGTATATATGAGCTTTCCCCAATTCATATGGGGAAGACACGTTATTCTCCGGTCTATATATCCTTTGAAAGAAATATGTCCCGAAAAAAGAAATAAAAACAAATGGAATGCTTCCTTAAAATGAGTGAGCATGCCATTGTCCCAAACCCTAAAACCTGAGACCGAAATATATTTAGAACTGTACTCGGCTTGAGAAGGTTTGGCCGAATCTCCAATTTGCTGGAATGATATTGCGGAAAGTTCTTGTCACCCCGTCGGTTGTTGTGATCATGAATGAGATAGCTTGACCATTAAGGTACGAGTTTGATTGCCAGTTGGCACCCCAGTTGCTTGACATGGATGTCCATCCAGTTCTCGAACCCTTAACCCGTACTGACCTAATTGATCCAGCCCCAGCGATGTTCTTTATTGAAACAAGCTCAAAGTAGTCTCTCCCATTTATTGTAAACCGAACTCCACCATGGCGCTTGCATGGTACCCTAGAAACCCAAAACACAAAACACAATTAGCTATATATCACGAAAACAGTTTACACATGGTCAATCAAAATGCTAGAGGTCTACCTTTGGAAGAGAACAGGAACTATCCCGGCTTGGTAAATGCCGATTTTCTCCCAAGCGGGCTGAGCCATATCAAAATGCTGGAGGGGTGGGTTGCACCATGCTCCACCACCATAACTAGGCGGGCAAAAGTTTGTTGCGGTAATAGTTACAGAGCCTTTCTTGCACCACCTAGGGTCAGCCTTACGATCACATACAATCTTGTAGCATTGGCCACAAGCTGCACCGTTGTTGAATAGTGCAGTACTTAGTGCAGCAGTTCTTGTACCATATCCAGCTGAGTATAAATCACCATAACCACAAGCACCCCCTATCGGAAACAATGCACTACGTTAGTCACAAAAATGATCTACACATACACCACAATTAGACACTAGTGCGCTATGCTAACAACTGTTTTAGTTTTTTTATTGTTTGCAGTGTGTACTACAACATTTAAGTTTATTACTTCATGGACGCAGTTTACAACCCGTCAACTTACTACTCTTTCAAGTTCATGAAGAATGCTCATTTCTTAAAACCTCGGTATAAAATGCTCACTTAGCTTGGAAAGCAATTAAGTCAAACTTTGTAACTAAAACAAACGAGAAGTAAACACATACCCATTGTTCCTGAAGCATCGCTTCCTCCATAGAACGTTGCATGGCCTTTACTCCACCTTGAAGCGGTAAAAGATTTAACTTCAACAAGAAGGTAACATAAAACAAAAGACAAAAGAATGTGAGGTTTCACCATTTTTGGTAAGAAAAAGAATGGAGAAGAAGTTAGGGATGATGAAGATAGAAGAGGTACAATTCATATTTATGGCATTACAGGATACATAGGAAGCATACTAAATTAATTATCAATGATACGATGGAACATCTTCACATGTAACCTTGCAAGTGTGGATTCATTTTTCTTTTCCTTCAATTCATTTTATTCATTTAAATTATCTTAGCAAAAGATTGTAAAGATATGATTCAATTAATATTCCCACGTTATTATTTTGATTTCCATTTGGAGGGTACGTAATGATCAAAATATTGTAAGTTCCAAACAAAGTGCTTTTTTCGAAATAAACCTATGTTGTTTAAAAAGGAGTCTCTTGCTAAAAACTTAATAGTAAGAGTATGCATTAGGTCTCTCGATTATCTAGCCGCTTGTCTACGATATGGGGCAGACAACTTATATGTACGTGTTACATCCGTAGTCTTTTATTTCAAACTTGGCTACGAGATAATAAGCAGTGGATTAGACTCATTAGAATCATATTCTTAAGGAAATTTATGAGCCTTAGATATTGAACAAACCGATAACATTAAAGAGTTTCTAATAAGAATCTAACAATATGATACCAAATTTAATTTCACATACAACTCGTTCAACGAAATTGTGGTATCACTCAGAACCTTTGTAACGTGCATTAATCATGAAATTCAAGTCACTGATAAGCTTATTCATTTCAGCTTTGTGCGGTGCCAAAATTTTAATTTTAATCATACATTGATCAAATTAAAAGAACAGTCAATTTTCTTAAAAGAATTTTAGTTCGACATTGTTTTGCCGCTAGCCAAGGATCTATAGAGTGTGAGATCGATTTACATGAATTATCTATATTAATTGAACCNTGTCGACGGGAATATAACCCCCACGTTATAATTTTGTTGACTGAAAAAAGTGTGGGTCCCACACATGTCGACGGGGATTGTCGACGGGATAGTCGTTCCCGACGAGGCTCTCCCGTCAAGATGATGCCGGCGTCATGTCGACGGGATAATATACCCCCGTCGACATGACGATGGGATGGACACGAAAATGTCGACGGGGATTCCGTCGATTGTAGTAGTGATTAGGTCTCTCGATTATCTAGCCGCTTGTCTACGATATGGGGCAGACAACTTATATGTACGTGTTACATCCGTAGTCTTTTATTTCAAACTTGGCTACGAGATAATAAGCAGTGGATTAGACTCATTAGAATCATATTCTTAAGGAAATTTATGAGCCTTAGATATTGAACAAACCGATAACATTAAAGAGTTTCTAATAAGAATCTAACAATATGATACCAAATTTAATTTCACATACAACTCGTTCAACGAAATTGTGGTATCACTCAGAACCTTTGTAACGTGCATTAATCATGAAATTCAAGTCACTGATAAGCTTATTCATTTCAGCTTTGTGCGGTGCCAAAATTTTAATTTTAATCATACATTGATCAAATTAAAAGAACAATCAATTTTCTTAAAAGAATTTTAGTTCGACATTGTTTTGCCGCTAGCCAAGGATCTATAGAGTGTGAGATCGATTTACATGAATTATCTATATTAATTGAACCACATGTACCAAAAATAAAATATATTTTCAACAATGCCTGAATTTAATATCTTTCAGGAATCTCTTCGTATTCATAGCATCAAGCTCTGAACATGGATTTGCTAAGATATGCAAAGATATGACAATTATAAGTTGAAATCTTTTCTGGATCAATTTGTATATTATTATTTTTTGTATCTTACATAACTTATAGTAACATCAACAAAGAGATCATAGATGAAAGTAAAATTCTTCGGTAAATTATGGTTGGTTACAAACTACTTACAATAACACCCAAATTTGTTTAAAGTATTTGAATAACATCAGAAAAATACATCTGGAAAATAACAAGTTACAATGTATTAATTAAAAATGGAATAATGAGATACATAAACGAAGGTTCTTTTGCTTAGAATAAAATAAAGTGATGCATGTAATTTAGAATTTGGTGAGTTGCATATGTGTTATTTGGCGGTGTTAAAGAAATATATATTAAAACAAAAAGAAAGTACTCAGTACGTACGTCAATGTTTTATGTAGTTTTCCAAAAAGATGTTTATACTCAAAATAAATGAAATTATCGTCGTCATTGCTAAATATAGCAAGAACTACTTATATTATTTACTCATGTTTATTCACCTAAATTTCATATGCTCCTAAGAGCATCACATGTGACTCTTGCCGATACTAAATACTACACAGCAGCGTCATATCACTTCTCTTCCTCATTAAGTCTTCTCGTTATGGTTCCGTTCTGGTTCCATCGTGACGTAAAACACATTTTGCTCATAATATATCTCACACATATCTTTCGAAAAAGGATTAAAAAAGAAGGTTAGATAGGGATCAGCATTCGGTTGCCAAGCTCAGCTCGGACGCCGCCGACCAAGGGTGAGTGTAGGACGTTGATCGGCGCATGTTGCCACCTCACCCACATTGATTCCACAACACCACCATACATACCGCATCCTTTAAGGTAGCTTTAATTTGTAGGTGTTTTGTGACTCGCCTAGTTTCATTGCTTAACGGTGTTATTTATGAGTTGAGATTTTTTTTTTTTTTTTTTTTTATGAAGAATAAATTTGTATTCAAGATTTATCAATATTATCATGAATAAAAGATATTTCAAATAATTAAATATGTTTTATTAAACTCTAGTTTTTAGCTTATTAAGTGTGAAAAAAGCTCCATGCATATGATTAAAGGAATATGTTTGATGGACCTAATAAAGGGGCCTAATGGTGGACCTAAGGCTTTAAATACTTGTACAGTGCATGCACTGTATAAGTATTTAAAGCCTTAGGTCCACCATTAGGCCCCTTTATTAGGCCTATATATCAAGGCTCATGATTAAATTCCCATCCAATTGTTCCCTGGCCATGTGATAAATCCGAAAAGAAAGCTGCCCACAAGTCAAAGTATCAAGATGCCATACACACGAAAATTGAACACTTGAATAAGAGTTCACCGATTCAATAATTTGCGAATGATCAGGAAGTGGTCAACAAAAATACTAAAAATTAGTTGTATTTAATGTGGCTTTTTGGATCTTTGAACATAATGACAGAAAGAAACCTTAAACAAACAAGATATACTTGCAACATATCGTTAGTATGACCGAAATTTGGTAATAGACATCAACCGCTCCAGGCGGTTTCGGTGAGTTGCATATGTGTTATTTGGCGGTGTTAAAGAAATATATATTAAAACAAAAAGAAAGTACTCAGTACGTACGTCAATGTTTTATGTAGTTTTCCAAAAAGATGTTTATACTCAAAATAAATGAAATTATCGTCGTCAGTAAACTTTAGTTTACTGTATTGTCATTGCTAAATATAGCAAGAACTACTTATATTATTTACTCATGTTTATTCACCTAAATTTCATATGCTCCTAAGAGCATCACATGTGACTCTTGCCGATACTAAATACTACACAGCAGCGTCATATCACTTCTCTTCCTCATTAAGTCTTCTCGTTATGGTTCCGTTCTGGTTCCATCGTGACGTAAAACACATTTTGCTCATAATATATCTCACACATATCTTTCGAAAAAGGATTAAAAAAGAAGGTTAGATAGGGATCAGTATTCGGTTGCCAAGCTCAGCTCGGACGCCGCCGACCAAGGGTGAGTGTAGGACGTTGATCGGCGCATGTTGCCACCTCACCCACATTGATTCCACAACACCACCATACATACCGCATCCTTCAAGGTAGCTTTAATTTGTAGGTGTTTTGTGACTCGCCTAGTTTCATTGCTTAACGGTGTTATTTATGAGTTGAGATTTTTTTTTTTTTTTTTATGAAGAATAAATTTGTATTCAAGATTTATCAATATTATCAAGAATAAAAGATATTTCAAATAATTAAATATGTTTTATTAAACTCTAGTTTTTAGCTTATTAAGTGTGAAAAAAGCTCCATGCATATGATTAAATTCCCATCCAATTGTTCCCTGGCCATGTGATAAATCCGAAAAGAAAGCTGCCCACAAGTCAAAGTATCAAGATGCCATACACACGAAAATTGAACACTTGAATAAGAGTTCACCGATTCAATAATTTGCGAATGATCAGGAAGTGGTCAACAAAAATACTAAAAATTAGTTGTATTTAATGTGGCTTTTTGGATCTTTGAACATAATGACAGAAAGAAACCTTAAACAAACAAGATATACTTGCAACATATCGTTAGTATGACCGAAATTTGGTAATAGACATCAACCGCTCCAGGCAGTAGGTCTCTCGATTATCTAGCCGCTTGTCTACGATATGGGGCAGACAACTTATATGTACGTGTTACATCCGTAGTCTTTTATTTCAAACTTGGCTACGAGATAATAAGCAGTGGATTAGACTCATTAGAATCATATTCTTAAGGAAATTTATGAGCCTTAGATATTGAACAAACCGATAACATTAAAGAGTTTCTAATAAGAATCTAACAATATGATACCAAATTTAATTTCACATACAACTCGTTCAACGAAATTGTGGTATCACTCAGAACCTTTGTAACGTGCATTAATCATGAAATTCAAGTCACTGATAAGCTTATTCATTTCAGCTTTGTGCGGTGCCAAAATTTTAATTTTAATCATACATTGATCAAATTAAAAGAACAATCAATTTTCTTAAAAGAATTTTAGTTCGACATTGTTTTGCCGCTAGCCAAGGATCTATAGAGTGTGAGATCGATTTACATGAATTATCTATATTAATTGAACCACATGTACCAAAAATAAAATATATTTTCAACAATGCCTGAATTTAATATCTTTCAGGAATCTCTTCGTATTCATAGCATCAAGCTCTGAACATGGATTTGCTAAGATATGCAAAGATATGACAATTATAAGTTGAAATCTTTTCTGGATCAATTTGTATATTATTATTTTTTGTATCTTACATAACTTATAGTAACATCAACAAAGAGATCATAGATGAAAGTAAAATTCTTCGGTAAATTATGGTTGGTTACAAACTACTTACAATAACACCCAAATTTGTTTAAAGTATTTGAATAACATCAGAAAAATACATCTGGAAAATAACAAGTTACAATGTATTAATTAAAAATGGAATAATGAGATACATAAACGAAGGTTCTTTTGCTTAGAATAAAATAAAGTGATGCATGTAATTTAGAATTTGGTGAGTTGCATATGTGTTATTTGGCGGTGTTAAAGAAATATATATTAAAACAAAAAGAAAGTACTCAGTACGTACGTCAATGTTTTATGTAGTTTTCCAAAAAGATGTTTATACTCAAAATAAATGAAATTATCGTCGTCATTGCTAAATATAGCAAGAACTACTTATATTATTTACTCATGTTTATTCACCTAAATTTCATATGCTCCTAAGAGCATCACATGTGACTCTTGCCGATACTAAATACTACACAGCAGCGTCATATCACTTCTCTTCCTCATTAAGTCTTCTCGTTATGGTTCCGTTCTGGTTCCATCGTGACGTAAAACACATTTTGCTCATAATATATCTCACACATATCTTTCGAAAAAGGATTAAAAAAGAAGGTTAGATAGGGATCAGTATTCGGTTGCCAAGCTCAGCTCGGACGCCGCCGACCAAGGGTGAGTGTAGGACGTTGATCGGCGCATGTTGCCACCTCACCCACATTGATTCCACAACACCACCATACATACCGCATCCTTCAAGGTAGCTTTAATTTGTAGGTGTTTTGTGACTCGCCTAGTTTCATTGCTTAACGGTGTTATTTATGAGTTGAGATTTTTTTTTTTTTTTTTTTGAAGAATAAATTTGTATTCAAGATTTATCAATATTATCAAGAATAAAAGATATTTCAAATAATTAAATATGTTTTATTAAACTCTAGTTTTTAGCTTATTAAGTGTGAAAAAAGCTCCATGCATATGATTAAATTCCCATCCAATTGTTCCCTGGCCATGTGATAAATCCGAAAAGAAAGCTGCCCACAAGTCAAAGTATCAAGATGCCATACACACGAAAATTGAACACTTGAATAAGAGTTCACCGATTCAATAATTTGCGAATGATCAGGAAGTGGTCAACAAAAATACTAAAAATTAGTTGTATTTAATGTGGCTTTTTGGATCTTTGAACATAATGACAGAAAGAAACCTTAAACAAACAAGATATACTTGCAACATATCGTTAGTATGACCGAAATTTGGTAATAGACATCAACCGCTCCAGGCGGTAAACAAATCGACATTAATAAATCGAAACAAGTGTGTAAGACCAAGCTTCAGGGCACAACATTACATCATTATAGACGCAACTATCTCGAGTTATCAAGTCGTTTACTTTTAAATGGGTTGAAAAGGGTATATGGGTAGACGTGGGTTATGTTTAATGGGTTAATAAGTGAAAAGGGATATAATGAGTCGAATAAGTCACACATATTAAAATCATACAAGGTGAATCTTCAATGCTGATAACTTCCTAAATTTCTTTATACAAAAAAGTAATCTATCTAGATTTTGTGATCATGTATAATGTATGTATAATGAAGGTTAAGATTCATAAAAAGGTGTTTCGGGTTGGCCTAACCCGAACAAAATATTCTCTATTGGCCCGCAATCACCCGGGCGGCCCGGTCATGTTGCCACCTTTATGTTGCTAACAAAGACTAAGGTTCGAGGTTATAAACTTCTTATACAAATGTTTTAATTTTCGAAATTTTGTTCAACACAAACTTATCATCAACAATTATGACAGTTTCATTACCATAATGTGACGGTACCGTTAAGTACTTGGGGTAAAGTTACATTAGTGTTGACTGCAACCTTGAAAGTTCTTACAGGTTTAATGAAAATGATACCGTTTTATATACTTCTAATACATATAATTACATGAGCAGTTGTTCGTAGTCCATGTCACGGAAGATAAAACTCGTAACTATTAAATGTTGATATGCACAAACTTAAGACGTGGAATAACATACGAAAGTGAATAAGAGCTGCATTCATTATCATCATGGCACATAATCAGCTTATAGATTAGTATATGCATGAACTACAAAGGGTACCATACCTGGAATAAACAATTGTTGAAGGTGCCAAATCCACATTCTAACACATGTGCATCCGTACAAGTAGGCCTATAAAATAAAGAATTAAACAAATATCAAGTCTGGGATTTTTCATATTTTTTTAATAATTGCAGGGTATTGAATTTAATAGATCGTGTTTATTGGGTCCGAAGAAACAATTTTAATCCATAACCAATAAAGTTGCAGCACCTGCACCTTGCAAATCCTTTTCTCCGCGTCAAATTAATTGCAAAGGAAACTACCTGCAATCTGCCTGCTCATTAAAATCATAAGACAACATCCTGCCTATTCAGCAAAAGTATGTGCACTGGCAGATAAAGTACTCATTTTTTAAACAAATTTCGTCTTCAAAAAGGTTTAAATTGGCGGAGAAACCCCAACTCCATACACCCGTGGGTGTCGACGACCCTTCCCCAAGGACTAACCCCAAGCAATGTTCAGTTGTTCCTGCAAGAAGGGGGAGTGAGGATTAAACGGAGGACCTACTTCTTCTAAAGCCATGCCTTTCCCTGCCCCACAGAGCCATTTGAGACCTCCACTAGAGAATCCCAAGCCCCCGCCACTAGGAAACACCTTTGAGTTTTTTAAACAAACTTTTATACATCTAAAGAATCAACATTATGTACCTTTTTACCAACTGTGAAGTAAGTTAGGCGAAAGTTTGGAAGAATATAGTATTACTAGTACAGATAATGGAAGTAAGTTTCACTCTAAAAAGAAACTATGAATACTCTATACGCCTCAAGACACAATTGGCTAAACAAGACGATTCATGATGCAATATGTAAGCATGATAGATATGTTTTAGCAATGATAGAGAAAATAAGCTTTTGGAAATATATCTCAGAACTCCGAAGATTTTTTATCTGGACACACAATGAGTCCTTTAAGTAGGTGCTGCTATTTTTGGGAGGATCGGCCAAACAAAACGGTTCATGATGCAATATGTAAGCACCCTAGATATGTTTTAGCGTTAAGGATGGGAAAACATAGGCTTCGGTAAATATATATCTCATAGAATTCTTTATCTGGACACACAATGAGTCCTTTTACTCCTTTACATAGGTGCTGCAGATTTTGGGAGGATCAGCCCAATATCAAATTCACTTTACTAAAGTAGCAAGTGACTAACGGAAATGGATAACTTCACATATTTTGCATTATAAAAGTTACAAAAACCTCTAAACTTGTTGGACAATCAAATGAATGTCGAAATGATGGAATATCCACCCGACGGTTGGGCCAAACTTTGTCAAGGGATGTAGCCCATCAAGACCGTCTCATGGGCTAGTCATGAGCCTGACAACTGCTCACAAGGCACAAGTAAAAGGTTAAACCCGTATTCTCACATAGTCACATGTATCAAGTTCCTGCTGTTTAATAAATATCTCGATTAAATCATGAAAATATTGTTTTGATAGCCAATACCAGCTTCAATGTGAACAACTCATCTCGCCAATCCAACTATTCTAACTCCTAATGCTTGTGTAAAGTGATTTCTCGAAACAAGTAAACAACTACCTGGAAAGTATTTATCTAGCCCTTCCGGATTGTAAGAAAGCAATAATATATTCAGGATCACCCAGCCTTCAAAATCTGTTGCAAAACAAATCATTAGCATCAGCAAAATGCCCACTTTACTTTCATGCTCGAATAAGCATAGAAGTCATGCAAGATTGCCATGAATAGCACATGCTACTTGAGGCTAGAGGTTTGAAAATTGGGCAGGTTAAGTAACCGGTCAAAACGAGAGAGCTTCTAGCACCGGTCCAAACAAGTCGAGTTTGGTTGACCGAAACACTTTTTGTCTAGAAAATATGAAGAATAACTAGAGTGTCAAATATGATCTTTCAACAATAAACACACTTTTTTAAAAATATGAATTACGAGATCTAGTGCACTACAAAGACATTGGGGGACTTTCAACATGTTTGACTTGTTTAACCAGTCTCTTTTTAAGCTGACTTTGAGATTTCAAACATAAGTATGAGCACATCAATTAGTAAATAAACTGAACAAAATTTTCACCTTCACTTAATGCCAAAGTCTTTATCCTGATTATAAACTTCTCACGTACACCACATGTATACAACTTTTCTGAATTTACACCAAACATGGCTACAGCTGTTGCTTTGGACATGTATCTTGGAGATTTGGAGTACCATGTTGTTCAAAGCAAAAGGGGGACGAAGCTTCCACCAATTTCAAACTCACTTTCTCACAGGCACTAGTATAATCTGATCACCAATAATCCCCACACGAACACGATCCATCTTTGAAGTGATGAAAACGATTTGTGTCTCTAACTAATATTTCTCTCTGCTCAAACTTAGATATAAACTTTATCACGTCATGACAATCCCCACAAATTCTAAGGTTTTTTATAACTTGAAGCGTAGACCCCTGTGGAGTATTCAAAAGCCCAAGTACTACTGCTAATTTTTCACTATGTCCGCACAATATATGCTCCTTTTCTTGATCTTCAACATCTTGCAATACGAACGAAGTAACTGGCAAACATCCCGCTTTCTTCATTTCCATACTCAAATTATTCATCCTTTCTATTATTTGAATCATTTGAGGATGAGATCGATCACCCGCTAAAAGCGTGTGCACCTTGTTCTTGATCTCAATCCAACTACATCCAGGATTCTTCCTCATTCCCTTTGATTTCATCAAATCCCTAACTCTATCTACTTCTTTCCATAATCCTTTATTGGCATAAATGTTAGATAATAAAACATAATTCCCGGGACTTCTTGGTTCTAATTCAAATAGTTTATTAGCAGCCACTTCTGCTAATTCCATATTATTATGAACTCTACACGAACTAAGTAAAGCTCCCCAAACACAAGCGTCGGGCTCACATGGCATTTTTTCAATAGTGGAATATGCTTCTTTAAGCTTACCTGCACGGCCTAAAAGTGTAACTAAACACGCATAATGCTCGACTCTTGGTTTAAGTCCATAATCATTTGTCATTTTGTTGAAGAATCGTTCACCTTGCTCTGTAAAACCACTATGACTACATGCGGATAATAGTGAAGTGAAAGTAATAAAGTCGGGTTTTTGACCACTTTTTTCCATTAAATTGAATATTTCAATAACTTCACTCACATTTCCATGCATTGCGTATGCTCCCATTATTGCGTTCCAACAAACTATATTACGAACCGGCATTCTATCGAAGCAAAGTCTAGCTAATTTTATCCTTCCACAATTGGCATACATGTCAATCAAAGCACTTCCGACATAGACATTATTCGAAATCCCCGTTCTGAGAGAGAATGCGTGCGCTGATTTACCATGCATTAATGCAGCAATGTTTCCACATGCCGGAAGTAAACAAGGAATAGTAACAGAATTCGGTTTCACTCCACAAACTTGCATTTCTCTAAAAAGCTCAAGAGCTTCAATATCTTTTCCATGTTGCGAACAACACGCTATAATAGACGTCCACGACACAACATTCAACTCCAGTTCCTGATTCCTTAACCGCTTAAACGCTTCCAATGCCTCGTCAGTCAACCCATTCCTAGCAAACCCCGATATCAAAGCATTAAAAGCACCAACATCTTTACACCCCATCTCATCAAACACCCGCAACATCTCCACAGCACAACCACACTTCCCATACATATCAACCAACGCACTCACAACCCACTTATCCAACCCCAACCCATTTTTCCACACATACCCATGCACCATCCCCCCAACTCCCAAATCCCCCAACTCCCCAACCGCCGACACAACACTCGAAAGCGTCGTCCCATCTGCCTTAAACCCCGCCAAACACATCTCCTTAAAAACCTCCACCGCCTCAAAACACCGCCCACTCTGATTAAACCCCGCCACCATCCCATTCCACGTCACCAAATTCCCCCCACCCTCAATCCTCCCAAAAACCTCTTTAGCCTCCTCCACACACCCTTTCCTCGCATACCCGGACACCAACGCACTCCCCGCCACCACATCTTTCTCAAACATTTCATCAAACACCTTACGCGCAAAACCAATCTCCCCACACTTGACATAAAAAAGGACCAAACTCGACCCGATAAAGGGGCTTTGTAAACAATACCCGTTAATAAGACTAAACGCGTGAAGCTGCTGACCGGGTTTTACGTAATGTAACCCGCCGCATGCTTTGATGATGGATGGGATGAGAGGGGGGTCTGGGAGGAGGTTATGGTGTTTGAGCATGTGATGGAAGGTGGAGAGTGTTTGGTTGAAAAGATTTTGTTTGGAGTAAGTGTAGATTAGTGATGAGTAATGGAGTAAGGTTTCTTTTGACATCTTCTTGCTCTGTTTTTTGAGGTTCAAACTTGTGTTGGCGGGATATTTTAATGAATGGCTGTTTAAGGGGGCGTTTGGTTTACATTAGGGACTATTGGGATTGGAATGGGAATGGGTTTGGAAACCCAACTTACTTCGTGAGTTTAGAAAATGCCTATGGGGTTGATCCTTAATTTCAAAACTAAACCTTAGTGTCTTATAGGTGATTTGTTTTATAAAACGAGGACCAATTTTATTTTTATTTTTATTTTTATTTTTTATTTTTTTTTTGTCGCCCATATAATCAATTACTTAGCATACATTAGTCACGGAATGTACATGGCTGCCCCAACAAACCAACATCTGACTTTTTTTTCATTTGCCGACAAGATTCAAGGCTGAGTCGTAACTCCAGAAGGTTGTCTCTCAATATCAAATTTCGTGAATAACAGGACCATAGTTACGTATTACATTGGAAAATTAATCCCATTTAACTTTTTAGTAGTGGCTAAATAACAAATACTTGTTACATAGATTAAAAAGGATTACTAATCATTCTTTAATAGTGTTTGGATCAATATTCAATGAATGTATTTGTAAATGAAAAAAGGATTTTTCAGGGAATCAAAATGTGTATTCTTCATTAGTATTCATAAGTTTGAATAATATCTAGTTTTGAACTACTTTTTATAGTCGAATTTGGTGAAAAAGGTTACGTGACTTGTTTATTATGTGTCATATTTCGTGATAAAAAATGTGTATCATAAAATAATGATAGATGTGAGTTGTCAAATTATTGTCGTGATAAGTTTAAGTTGTCAAGTCAATAATAATTAATGTGCTATGCACAAAAATAACAAAATTACAAGACAATTATGATAACAATAATAAAGGCCGGATAAACAAAAGACTTAAAACAACTATGACAATGGCCATGCTTATTTAGACAACATAATAACATAAAACAACTGCGACAATGGATAACCGTGACCCGAATCGCAGATAAACAATCATTTCGGGTACCACATATCCGGTTAACCGCCTAGTACGGTACTACTGTTCCATTTTTTATAGTAAAATGAATTACCCGCCCCGCGATAGATAGTAAAATGAGCGTACGGATGTTTCTTTAGTTTTCTTAGCATTGAAATTTTCACTGCATGACAAGTGCCGTAAGAATATATAGCACTGCAAACGCAAAAATAAGCCTTTAGTTTAAGATATTTATCAGAAGAATCTTGGTTCACTACACGATAAGTGGTAAGTTGATGCACAGGGTTCTTCAACCGGACAGTACTGAATCAACACCAGACCGAACCTGAAGTAAAGATATAATGATCAGAACTGAACCTCCACGTACTGGGTCAGTTGCAGCAAAAACCAGGTTCAATCTCAAACCAAACTCAAGCTGTTTTCTTGTCTGATAGTGCCTAAACAACCTAATTTCATTCAAATGGAAGCAAAAGAAGTCAGGTTTTAACCCTGACCAGACGAACCTAACAAAATGTATAGACCTATATTGAAACAAAATTGAAATAGAAAAGTTCTATTGAAACTATGTATAGACCTAAATTTCCTACAAAAAGATGGTGTGAAGTTTAAAGAAAAAAAGGAATAAAAATTACGGATTAAAAAGAAGCTCAAGCTCACTATAAAATGACTGGCGTTGACACTCTGAAGCTAATAATAAATTGGTCAAAACTCGTACAAAATCAAGTCCTAAGCTGAATATATCAAATAATCAAAATCACCAAACATAGACCACACGCAAACCATCACCAACGTGTAACAAGCCTTTACACATCTCCAGCTGCAGCTTGGGTTGGTCCATTTGATCTGAATCCACGACCTCTGCCACGGGGTCCCCTCCCACGTCCACGTCCTGCAAAAGTTATCAAAATATAAATTAGTAGACCAGACTGGAGTTGATATAGGATCAACATGGGTAATTCCACTACGCGAAAAACTGGTTGGTTCAGGTTGGTCCAAGCCACAAACACACTTTTGTTAGTTTTTCTAGATTTATAGATTATTGTTGTGTTACATTACTCTCACTATAATAGATCTAACCTTCTATTAATAAACAAATTTTAAATATTTTGTGCGTTTGAATGGATTTCAAATGACTTTTAACCCGCTTGACCCATTCATTCCATTTTGACCCGTTTCCTTCTTACATTTCACTTCAGCTCAGGCCATTTGACCTATTAGAATAAGAATAAGCCCATAAAACCCTGGGTCAAAATCTAACCCCNACTCTACAAAAATTCAAGTTCCTAATGCTGAATCACAGGTCAGGAATAGATCTAAAAGTCACCAGACACCATAGCAGCCAGGCACGCAGAGGAGCCATCAGCCACAGGCGTGGGAACAGAGCCTCTGTAGGCACGATCTCCAAGCGCAGCTTGGGTTCGGTCCCATTTGATCTGCAATCCACGACCCTCTGCCACGGGTCTGCCCCCCGTCCCAGCGTCCACCGTCCTGCAAACAGTATCAAGAATGACTACAGACTTAGTTAGAGCGCAGAGTGCGAGTTGTATCTAGGAGTCGAGAACCGAGGGGTAATTGCCACTACTTCGGGGGGCCGGGCGAAGAGAACTCGGTTGTTTCAGTTGGGGTTCCAAGCCACCAATCGCCTACACTTTTTAGTTGGCTTTCCGGTAGCGATTGGTAGTAAGATTCGAGTGTTTTTCGTACACTTACTCTCACTATAATAGATCTGAACCTCTCTCTACTCTAATAAACAAAATCTTTCTAAACGATTCTCTGGGCCGTTTGATATGAGTCTCAAATGACTTTGTAGGACCCGCGTTGACCCAATTTCATCCATTTTGACCCTCGTTCCTCTTACATTGCACTTCAGCTCGTGCCATGTGACCTAGTGAGAATAATAATAAGCCCATAAAACCCTGGGTCAAAATCCTAACCCCCCCCCGCCCGCGCCACCCCGCCGCCCCGGCCCCCAGGCACCCCCCCCAAAAATAAAAAAAAAAAAAAAAAAACGAGGTTACATATTAAACCTAAGTACTAAGATTCAAGTTAATGGATATCCAGGACAGTATCTTATACATGGAACCCCGAACGATATCTTAGAAATGGAACACAATACCCATATAAGCATAATCAAGACGAGATAATTTGAGGATAAGCAGATTATATTCTAAGTAATTTCCTTTCCTCGAATATCATTATTAGCCAAGCATTCTGCCTCCCAATAGCCATACTGCCATAGAATTCTCCAAAACACCGTTTTCATAATTCTTAATGACATGCAACAGTATCATCCATAGTTCAAATGTTCAATACACGTGTGGCCAATCAGTACGTTCAAAAAAACATTTTTCGAACATTGATGGCTCTAACACAATAGCAAATGCTACAGAATTCCAAAAATGGTAATAAGGATGGTCTATATGAACTGATTATCATGTCTATCATGTACCCATTAATATGAACCAGTTCAGATAATTATGAGATGGAAAACAGTACCTCTTCCTTGCTGCATGGGTGGTGCTTCTTGATTATATCCTCCATCATATTGATCATCAACATAAGGACCGTTATTGTAACCTCCCCTTCCACGACCTCGGAAATTGCGACCTCCTCCTCGACCTCTGCCCCTATTGAAATCACGGGGTGCATCCCAACCCCCATCATTAAACTCTCCTGGTCCATAACCATTTCCTGTAATTATATTTATGTTGAAATCAGAAGTGAGATATTGAGCGATTTAATTACTACGTACTATAATTGGAACATAAAAATAACGGAGAAACCACAAACTAACTTCAAAATTAGGCATGGCAAATTCAACTCATTTACATATGAATGGGTTGATTCCACGTCTTCGGGTTGTCTTTAATCTCTAAAGGGTCAAATTGGTGGACTTATAAAAGTTAACTAATTGCTATAAGTGCATATAACCTACTAAATTGATATATCAGATTGTTCTTGAGAATATGTATTAAATTATAAACCATGACACATAATGAAAACTGAAAAGCCAATTATAAACAGAATATCATAAAATCAGATCATACCAGGCATGGCTCTGCGACCTCTTCCTCTCCCCCTTCCACCACGTCCCCTGCCCCTTGGGGTTGGCGATCCCTCTGCATAAACACAAATGTTAAAATAGATGCATCAAATATTATCAAACATAGATGTCTGGAGTAAGGGAATCACATACCTCCGTCATAATCAAACTCAGTTGACGCCTTCACCTGGTCAGCTGGCAATGGGGGTTGATACCTAAAAACATTTCATAGCAAGTGAGATTGACAAATAAGTTAAAGTACATAGAGCATCAAAATCATTATTTTTAACCATCAAAATCACTCTTAGATGAAAGAAACTACGCTTAAATTATAAAAATACATGTAGCTCACAGATGGTAGTGAAAAGATATATCAAGACATCTACATACTTCCTTTGCTACTTACTATGGAAACCAATTTTTTTAAATATAACATAAATAGAACTAAAGAAGGAAAAATAATCACAGCCAAAGAGCTTGATTTTGGTACGAGTCTAGACATCACACCCCCACTTGACAGGAAATGCATTTAATCAATATCATCCAAAGAATAGGCATAGCAAAGAAAATGCAACTCACCCGATAGATGATGTATCCAGCTCCTTAGTAGAGAGAGTTATAGTGATCACTGAAACATGCCTTGTGGTTTCTATACTGCAAAATTACAAAACAAGAACAGATGAGAAATTTTTTAATAACCGTCATACAACATCATAGACAAGTGATGTTTAGATGGAGCTGAAAAATTAATCTTACGGAAGTAAGCCTTCCTCTAGTGGCTCCCATGTATCAGTTATGTCTGTGGATCCAATGGATGTTATTTGATGAAGACCAACAATTCTCCTCTGTGATACAATCGCTTTATAGTTAATCAATGTAAATAAAGATATAATGGTAGACTTTAAGAGCATTTAAATACCTTTATGAGTTCCACAATGGTCACAGTCTTGTTTATCGCCCTGCCCATTGCTTTAAACACAATTTCTGATGAGCCTTTTTCCTATTAACAATGTAAAAATCAACGTTAACCCAATCCCGCCTTCCACAAGGTATGGTAGAAAAACAGACAATCAAGATTACCATCCAATCACAACAAACAAGAAAAAAAGTTCAAATAGAAGTATAAAAAAATGTGAATTTTCACAGGCCTAACATATGTTTTATAATATCTACACAACTATTCAAGAAAAACTGATATACACAATCAGATAGGATAGATTTATCAAAAAACTAGCTCGAATGCTCGATTTTGTACTTTTATGAAAATGGAGGATTTAACATGATATATGATTTCATCTTATGGGCCTCAACATCCACACTCATATCATGTATCACTTGGCATAGTAATTCATAAAGAACAGGTAACATATCAAAATTCTCGAAGGAGTAAACCTAATATAAATTACTTCAAATCATTTGCTGCTTTATTTTTTATCAAGTTATGTTATATACAAAATTGAAAGTACGAGTGGAGCCCATCTTTCTTCACTTGCATCTTGTTACATTGTGATATTAATTTGACTTAGGTGCTAATTCTCCTTAATTTGGCATACATCTGGAAATCCTTAAATCCTTAATGCATATCAGTAGTTGCAGTGCATTTAAAAACAAAGTACCATGTATGTCACTTATAGCCGTGCAACATTAACACATAGTTCATAATAGTTGTAAGGGAAGGTATCCATCTCGCAAACACGTTTAATTTTTGGTAGAGAAACAATACCTGAAGCAAAGCCATGGCATAGGTGATATAGTTTCGCATTCTTCCTTGGCTGGTAATTCGGATCTCATTCTCATTAATTTGTTGATCTGCTCTTGGCTTTTCCACCTTTTGGTATCGATCCATCTTCAAAACCAACACACTAATCAGAACCTCATACCGATTGAAAATTATAATTCTAACAACATAAAACATGTGATTTATTAAACAAATCCCTAACAACTGATCATGGGAGCATGCGATAAGCCAATAATACAGTGATTTCCTTTACGGGAACTAAAAAGCATGATACAGTGGCTCATTGGTTGACATTCAACAGCAAATGAGTATCATTAAGAACTTATAGCACATGTAAGATTACACTGTGTGTCTTCATATAATACCAAAATCATCATTAATTCGAACATACTAAAAACATCGATAAAACTATCTATATATTGATCATTAAAACTTACTATTATTATTTAAGGGATTCGGGAAACAAAGTTAAGGAATTGGGACCAAAAAATGCGGACAAATGAAAAGCAATGAGAATAGCCAATCCCACATTGGTTGATTTCTCCTTTTTCATAACATTGTACTAGTATTTCAAATTTTACAACTACGCGTTGTTAAGCCACACGTCAAGTCGTCAACTCTACCTTTGAGCGGCATCTTATTAGTTTAATAGAAGATAATAAATACTATAATTGTTATTGATACATAAACATAAAGCAGCAAGATTAGCTTAAATCAAACAATTAAACAATTTTTCCAAGTTGGTATTTCAAATTCTCCCTATAAGTTATAAAACTTTATATACATCCTAAAATGGTAGTTTTTGTCTTTATGCCGATAACATACATGTTCCCGATCAAATTAAAAAGCTGCATTGTATTCTTAGTTTCTAATAAGATTAGTAAGGTTTTGTTTGTTTAATTAAGAAGCTTTGATTCTGAATATGACTACCACATCTTACTGTTAAGAGAGATGGCTGGAAAGTCTGAATGTGAATCAAATAATGTTCTTTGTTTTTGTTAAATTGCCTTCATGATTTAAATTTGCAAAATTTATGTATGAAAATCGCATTGCGATGAATAAGTAACTTCTATAAATATAAAACGAAACACTTTTATCATAAATTTAACATAGTAAACAGTGGCGAAGACAGGAGGGGGGCCAGGCCGCAGGGTGGGCACATGCCCCCCTAGCGAAAAAAAATTTAGCTAAAAGTTTCTAAAATGTGTGGCTATTTTTGTAATTTGCCCCGAACCAATTTGTAGTGTAGTTTGAGTTTCTAAAAATTATCAAAGTTTGCCCCATCAACCATAACTTTCTGGCTCCGTCCCCGATGGTAAAAATTATCAAAGTTTGCCCCCTCGACTATATCTTGATACATAGTCCAAATTTATGATAATAAAAGTCTATTACACACACCCTTAGTTTGTAATAAGATTAACACCCACAAATTTATGCTAGTAATGGTCTTATCAAAGAAAACCAACAACAAATTGTCCTATATTGACAACAATAACTCATAAAAAAATCCTAAAGAGGAACAATAATAACAATTAACGAAAGCAAGATATATTATATTAAAAGCGAAAAAATAAGAGTTAATAAATAAATAAATTAATGGAGGATAGGATAGGATACCTTTTTGGGGTTGGTTGGGGATAAGACGATAATAGTCCTCCTTCGGTTCTGTTCTTCTTCGCCTTCAAGTATTTTTTTTTAATCGTTAATTCAAGTTTTTATATCGATTGCCCTAAACAACTGTGACATCTTACCGTTGAACGGGTCGCTATTTATGCTTTCACTTACTGGGCCGGGCTTTTCCCGTTTTCATGGCACGGTACAAAGGGTAGATTCTAGAATTCTCCAATTTGAATTATAGGCCCGATATTGTATTGGACTTTTACTTATACGGTAGGGTGTTGACGGATTGGGTAATATCCACATTAACCGAAAACCAAAACTGAAAACCGAAATCGAATCGAACCGAAATAAATATTCGATTATTGGTTTGGATATGGTTTTGGCAATGAAAATCGAAAACCAAATTCATATAAATATATATTTTTTCAATGTAATTATATGGGGAAAAAATCGCTAAAACTCTTTCTTAGTATAAATATAACATTATTTAAGCTTGAAAAACAAATTGTGCTAAAAATATATATATAATTAAATGAATAAATAAATAATTAAAATTATGTAATTCGTGTTACTCGGTTCGGTTATAGGGGTTCGGTTTTCGATTATTCGGTTCGGTTCAATTTTCTGTTTGACCTAGAAGAAAAAATTTTAACCTAACTAACCGAACCGAATAATCCGATAACCGAACTGATGAACACGTTAGAGTTTTACTTATACCCGATAGCCCTACATATGAAAGTACAGTTAAACTCTTTATAGCTAGCACGTCAGCACGATATCATAGTGTTCAACATTGTCCATCACCATGAGCCTTTGACTTTGGTGGTCCAATGAGTTTTGGAACATGAAAAATATCAACGGAAATTTGCGGTGGTGATATGTATTTTTAACTTAGATTTAACTTTGTAGTATATTATTAAAACTAAAATATATATTTTTAATATTTCGAGATACCCTTCTCAACTGAAATAAGGGTCAAAGCAAAAATTACTCTATATATTTAGAATTTTTGTTTATTTTGAATAAAGAACATGTTAAAAACTCATTATGCATAATATACTTTTTTTATGATTCATTATATATACCGTACTTTTTTTTATGATTCATTATGCATAATGAATCAAAAAACTAATAAATTGTGTATAATGTGTTTTACAAGTTTGTTATTCAAAATGAATAACTATTGAAAGTACATAGAGCATTTTAACTTTTTCCCTTTTCCCGTATCACAATTTTTTTCTAATGGTGATTGATTATCTCAAAATATATAATCAAAAATTAAACTCACATGTTATAAACATAACTTAAAATTACAATTACTTAGTTAAGGAGTTTTTCACACAAGATGAGGTACCAGTGAGATATAAGTCATTTGGTTCGCATAAGACTTAATAAATAAAAGTATCATTATAACTTTGATTTAAGAGGTCATTGTTGTTTAATGGCCCAAATTCTTTCGCAAAGTTGAGATCCTGCTTGGAATAACAACTACCATAATACTTGACTTATCGAATTCGGGTATTGAGAGTTAACACGTAGACAATTATATTTTTATCCTAAAATAGTTGGACTTATTGAACAAAGGTATCTGACAAAAGACAAGTCTATGTTACTCTGCCAGTCAGTGTAAAACAAACTTGGATTAAGATGCAAAATATGCCAAAAGAAAGATCAAGAACTTCCTAATAAAATCCAACGGATCTGCAATAAATGACGTATGAGAATACTATGTTACTCCGCAATTCAGTGTAAAACAAACTTGGATTAAGATGCAAAATATGCCAAAAGAAAGATCAGGAACTACCTAATAAAATCACATACAAATACGCACGACACAATCTTGTGGAGCATATTTTTTGGATAAAAGGTTAAAAGACCCGGTAAATGTATTACTCCAAAAAGCGTTTAAGTACAAAGGATGTGGGTGAAATCTCATATCTCAGCCCGTTACATAGGCGAAAGAGCTTACATAACAAGACACTTCCTTAACTCTAAAACATCCTGTGGAGCATATTGTTTTTCATATTAATGTAAATTTTATTTTGATTAATGTAAAGTGTTTTTATTAAAAGTAAGGTTGGTCAAGTGTAAGCTTAGCCTCTCAAAAGTCTTTTGAGTGTGGTTCTCGGTGTAGCACTGATGTGGAGGCCCTTTTATGAGAATGTTAGGAGTAGCACAAGTTTTTTAGTGTAAGATGAACCGAACTGGATTAACCATACCTCATATAGGTCACTGTGGTTGGTATTATCGTGATGCTTTCGACTAAGGTTGTCAAAAATACACGTACCCGTATAAGCCAATTCGGGTCGGGTTAAAAGGGTTAAAACATCTTAATGGTGTTATCCGAGGTAATTCGATTAACCGAACTCTTATTAAAGTCCGGTTTCGGGTGGGAGTTTAAAGCTTATTCGGGTTTCGGGTTAACCTGAATAACCCGCATAAGAGGTTTTTAAAAAAATTTCATATATTTTTTTTTTGTTTTTAATAAAAAGTTACCGATTTTTTTTTATTATTTTTTTTTTTATATTTTTATCATAATTTGGCTTATTTAGGTTAATGCGTACCCGATTAACCTAGACCCGAATAACCTGCACCCTATTAGGGTCGGGTATAGGTAACCATGGACGGAACTATGTAGGGGCAGGGAAGGGTCCCCCCACCCCCCCCACACACACCAAAGAAAAAAAAAAAAATTGCGGCATCTAGTGTAAATATTATAGGTTTTATGGGTAATTTAGTTGAGGTTACAAACAAATCTCCGATTCGGCACCCCCAAAAAAAATGTTCAAGTTCCGTCTATGCAGGTAACTTTTCTTCCCCGAAACCTGATTAACCCGACCTGAGTAAGGCTTATTCGTTTCGGGTTTACCCGAATAAAAGCCTTAGGGGGTGTTTCTTTTTTTTCTTTAGCTAAGGCCATGTGGGTCCCACGTTCTATATGAGTCTCTTAATGGGGAGAGATCATATTTATATGCCTTAGGGATATAGAGCCACTAGTGGAAAAATGTGGGCTCCACATAAAAAATAACATTATTAAATACTTTATGTGGACCCATTTCCTTAACTAAGGGAAAAAGAAACACCCCCTTACTCTCTTACTCTCGACATTGCGTTTACGGTTATTCTTTTTGTTTTCTTATGAATAAACAATTAGTTTAGTTTTCAGCGTGATTATCATAGGGTGTGTTTGTTTAAGCTTATTTTCAGGCTTATGAGCTTATATATTATCAGTTTGTGTTCAAATATTTTCAGTTTATGTTTCATAAGTCTACGTATTTTGGCTTTTTATTTATGAGATTTTATAAGTTTATCATGTTATAATAAGCTTATATAAGCTCAAAAGTTTCAAAATAACCTAGAAAAAATAAGCTTATTAAATAGGGAAAATTCCAAAATTGTGCCAAAAATCGAATTGTGAATCACTATTGAGTCATTTTTCACACAAATTCCAAATTTGGTCATGTGCTACCTGTGCTACCGTGCTACCTCGTTAATTGTTTGACACGTGGCATGACCCCACTATCACATCAACTATTTTCCAATCATTAGGTTACCCCACATTTATTAAATATGAGGCGAACCCAACTAAGAACGTAAGCGGAAAAATAAGGTTAAACAAACACCTAGTCCACTGATAAATAAATAAACAAAAAACATATACTGAAAGGGTTCAAAGTGATGTTGAATGTTGATGTAGGAACACTATACACTAGTACATGTGTTCAATACTTCAATTGATGGATATAAGTTTAGTAGATCACCTGCCTCCTTCAAATCAAAATGTTCATATGTTATCGATGTTTATTCATATAAAACAACGTCGCAAAACCTTAACTACGAACATAGTTTTTAAGAGAGGCAACAGAAATGAAAACAATTTCTCAATCAGAAGACATTTGAAGGAGAGTGTCGTTGTTTGGTAGCAAGTGGATCAATGATTTTTCTCCAGCCATCGTAGTCAATTGCGTCATCACTCACTGGTAGCAAAAATCCGTTAACAAAGAAGAAAGGTGTGCCATACACCCCTCTTGAACAACCGTACTGCAAAACCAACAGAGTTTTTTTAGTAGAAATTGACATAGTGCCATTTATATTACAAGATGGTCGACTGAAACCAATGGAAGGTGTAAAATAACACATATAGCAGAATCTGTGTATATTTCATTTGGTGTTGATGCGGCATATTTATACATTTTCTTATGAAAGTATCTATAATCAGTAAAAATAAAAATTAGCTAATATGAAATGGGTCGGTCAGGTCACACGGGTTAGAAATCGCCAAAGTATTTAATGCGGAGCATACAACGTGTTAACTTAATCTATTACAAAAGTTTAGATTATTGTTTTTACTAATAGATGTCTTGTAGTCATATTTAACGCTTTAACTAGTTATGAGTAAAATCTTAGAGATGTACATATATGTATTTGCGGGTCAACCCAACTTGTTACCACCCAGACGACCTGTTTTGAAATTTTAAACTCCTATCCAGCACATATGAGTAAATGACCCGCTATTTTTCCAGTTATAATGCAAAGTAAACAACAAGCCAAGCAAGACGCGTAAAAACAGCTAAAGATGGAGTTTATGGATTATCTTAAGCTGTGGTAGTACAGTTTCTGCATTGGCATAACTCACGAAGCATAGATAGATTACCTTAAATGAAACCCTAGTTCTGGTACCGGTTTTCGAGTCCTTGAATCCGGATGTAATGGCAGATTTCAAGGAGTTCCCGAGAGTACTTGATGCAAACCCTATAACTTGATCGAGAACGGCTTCTCGAGACTTGTTCAAGGTCTGTGCATTGTAAAATTGCTCCTGTATGCATATAAGATAATGCTCCTTAACATAAAGATTAAATTAACAAATGTTTCTTTTTTCGTGTGATTTTACATATGTGAAATGATTAGTCTTTATATTATATAGTAGTTGTAACCTGATGCTTAAAAAAAGCGTCCAACAAATGGTAGGTAGCTGAAGCATTTAACTCGTTGACGATGTGCAAAGCTCGGGAAGTCACGAAAGCATTGTCATGGTATCTGCAACAAAGGAATTCACCTTAGCTTGTCAATCGAGTGGGCTCGAACAAAAAATCAGATGTCAAGTTAAATTAAAAACTTATCATAGTCTAGTTTTATAAACGAATGTATATAAAGAAGTATAACAACGAAAAATAATAAAACCTAGAAAAATGCAAGATAACAAAACCGAAAATGAATGGGCTAGCTCAGTTGCCGACGAAGGGTAATCTTGAGGAGGTTTCCTTGGAGAGGTCTCAGGTTCGAGTCTCACTATGGACCTTCAGGGGCCCAAAATAAATAGAAGCAGGAGTGGGGTTTATCCCCTAAGGAGAAAGGTTCGAGGCTTGCATACTGCCCAATTGGATGTCACTGTGAGCTCGGATCACTAACTACTAACTCGCCGTTCAAAAAAAACAAAAAAACAAAACCGAGAATGAAAAATAACCACACATTAATATCTGGCCAACTTCAAATGGTTCAGTACCATAGCAAACTGAGAACCAAAAACAAACATAGAGATTTTGCATTTTAAAGCGATATCTTCGCCTTGAAGCATGTAGATAATGTCAAATATTTATCAATAATGAGCTTCTTTATAACAACTCAACATCTAACACATTTAATCCTAACTAGATATTCACTTCGACCTAAACATTAAAACTAGTTATTGTAACTTCAAATCGCAACAATCAATTCAAGTGGACATCCAGATAAAAGCTGATGACATAAAAAGTCCTTAACTTTAAATCAAGTTTCCTCTGCGAAATAAGCTTTTAGTAAAGTAACTTTCGATAAAAACTGATGACATAAAAAGTCCTAAACTTTAAATCAAGAAAAGCACTTTACAGTCACACCAAATCCATTTGCTTCACAAAGATGCATCTTTGGTGTTACTTGTTAGTCATCAACTTTAATGATATTTTTTCTCAAACTTTATCAAAATATCTACATTTTTTTTTTAAACTTGTTTGGTCCTCTAGAAGTGCAAGATGAGGCCAACCCATGTCGTATGTGCTATTACTTTATAGCCAAAACATGCACTCAGTACATTACATCATTTACATGTCGTGTTACCCATTTAATTTATCCTTTTCTAGCATCAAAATATATATCGATATCTACAAAGTTTCGGATATATTTTCAGTTACATTTTAAGGTCGAATAAAAGTTCAATCAATACTTGCCCGGTTCTATTTGTATTATAATAACATGGTATGAAACTATAAATGTCTAAAAACACTTCACCTCTGTTTCCATTTCTAGTGAAAACATTGTACTGTACTTTATTTCCTTTTAATTCTAAGACACTTCAATTTGTTATTAATTCCATTTTAGTTCAAAAACAACATGCATAACGACGGAATTATTAGAGACGTGTTCTATGATTTAAGCTAATGGACCCTGTGGTCCTCCTACTATGGCAAAAGAGAAAATCGTACGTTTATGTTCGTTTTTGCTACACTGAAAGTCTCAAATGAGATATAGTTCGGTAGATTTTGAAAAAGCAATCCTATTACATGGAAAAGGTAAATAAAAGGAAATGTGTATAGTAAAAACATTTAAAGCTAATAAATATCTAAATCCTTCATCATTAAAGTATTTTATTTCTAGATAGAGTATTGATTGCCATGCGTAGCTCTCTAATTATATGACTAAACTTATGTTTTAGTATTCTGTTAGTGACACCGTACCATGTAGACCCACTTCTTCACGAACCAATAATTTATTATCACAGTCACACAATTACTATAATATCACACAATTACTATAATATTTTTAGGCCTCTCAATCGTTTTCTTTCAGGATATATGATAATGATATTACAGTAACAAGGTTTGATTCGCATATAAACTTGAATCTACTTTTTAGTTTCAGTCATATTGCTATAAACAGTTTATCTACTATAAAATCAAGCCTATAACATAAACAAGCAATCCAAGACAGTATAGCATAAGAAAGACGTAACACTTACGGTAAAGGAAACGTGTGAACGATGAGAGACACAACTCTAGGTCCATAATGATCAACAGCTTGTTTAAGTGGAGCCCAAGAATCCCTACTATCAGGACACACCGGGTCGTAAAAAGCCTCGATCATCACAGTAGCAGTCGAGGCCGCATGTTTCTGGTACACGAAACCATCGTATCTCGATGGAATTATAGCCTGTGATCGAACCAAAACTGTTGTGCAGCTTAGAATGAGTAGGAAAGCTAAGCGAAGTGTGGTGATTTTTGGCATGGTTGTGTTTATGGGTTGTAACGATGTCAACTAGGATGGGTTTAAAATGGTTGCGTAGTGGAGTGAGTATATGAAATTGCTTTTTAAGTTTTTATATTCGTTCATCACGTGTAAGCGTGTATCTAACCACTTATTAGCATATTGTGAGAATCTGGACTTTTAAGTGAAGCAAACTGTGAGAATATCATGGTAACATCGGATTTTAGCTTTTATGGTTATGAACCCTTCTCTCGAAAGTTTATCCGAAGATGCTAGAGTTTTTCATTTGTCATGCATGACCCGGAATATGAAGAAAAAAGAAAAAAAAAAAGATTTATGATAAATAAAAAATAAAATAAAATAAATTACAAGTCATTTTGTAAGAAATTCTTTATTAACACTAGTTATAATGCCCGCGCACGCGCGAGGTTTTTTTATTTTATTTTTTGAAATAATTATTTAAAAATTTTAATCCTACTGCTAATTGCATCTTATCTATATTTTTTGTATTTATCTTCTACTTGTGTTGTGGATAAATATAAAATGTTACCTAATAAGAAAATATTTTTTTTTTTAATATCTTATCTATACTTTTTGTATTTATCTTCTACTTATGTTATGGATAAATATAAAATGTTACTTAATAAGAAAATAATCTTTTTTTTTTAAATAAAATTATTACTAAATAAGGTATGGTTCCAATTTTTTTAAAATGAAAAATTCCAAATAGGGGTTTTGTTTTATTATATAAAAGATTTGATGAATGGACCATTTCTTTCGACCATTACTATTATCTTTATATTATAATTCTCAATGGACCAAACTCTGATACTTCTTTTTTTATATATAATATAGCAATACAACGTTTATTTTATAGGACTCCAACGACTATATTATAACAATCCGATCAGTGGTCGTGGCATTTTTTTTAATGAAACGTTCACTGATAATGATATAATGGTTTTGTTTGTTGGATTGATTGCTGGCGCGCGATCCAAGCAGGTTACTTGGGCCTGTTTTATGGTGTCTATACCTTTTATTTTTTTTCTTACACATATAAGTTGTTCATTTAACGTTTCATCTTCTCTTTGTAATTTTCTTCTTTCGGAAGCAACTCACCAACTTTGGAGGTAGTGTTCTCTGAGTTACTTGATCGACGTCTTATGCAAATGCTTGATTTCTTTAACTTTTCTATACTTTCTTGCATACTCCGGTATAGGTGTTGTATGTTTTGTACCTGTTTAGATTTTATGCCTTCACTACTTTTTTTTTGCTTGATTGACCATACTGTTGTTGCATGTTTTGTTCTTTATGTTCACTTCTTTTAAAAAAGATTGTTTCATACTAGCTAATATTAGTTATTGCGAAAACTGTTTAGGTTTATACTTGCATGGTACTTTTCTTTGTGTAATCTTTTATACGTCGCTAACTTCTTTTTTGTGTTATTAAATGAGTAGCCATAAACTCTTTGCCAATACCTTTTTGAATTTTTTTTTTATCCCTTTTTCGACTGCATTACTTGGAATCCCATACGTCTTTTGTGTACGTTCGCAATGTCCAATGAACAAAAAGGTAAAGCTTCGCGTGCTTCAGTAACATCGAGGTCAGTAATGTTGAACGGCATAACAATGGAGGTGCGTTGTCTCCCGTTGTGGTGGCTGGCCAGCTTGGTTATGGAGGTGCGTAACATCCATTTGTATTTCACCGTATGCACACTCTATATATTTCCAGTGGAATACACAGATTCAGTCAAGGGGATAATACCTACTGTCATCTTTTACTTATGTTGACCGATGACTTCAAACTTTAATCGTTGCTGAAGAAAGGTCTTGAATAAAAAGATACCCAATTGAACTTGACTTGTTACAGAGTTGATCGCTTGACTTTTAACCTTAAAACTGGTGAGACTTCCGTATGAAGGCTAAAGACGTCCTTTACCCATTTTTCTCTTGAAGGTGTCAACTCGACTTTAGATTTTAATTTTGAGCTTAAAATCAACATTCTAAAAAATAATTGTGAATTTAATCTTCATTTATTTAGATCACTCTCAATCGAATAACCATCTCTTTAAGCTACTTAAAAAGCCAACTTTGTAGTTCTAGAACTTGCCCCCCACCCCCCCCCCCAAACTATGTTTTACAACTTATTCTATTCGTATACTTTTTCGATATTCTATTACAAGTAAACATACAAACACATAATCTTGATCTTGATCTTCGTTTGCAACTTGAAACTTTGAAAGTACATTCAAACTTTAATCGTTGCTGAAGAGAGATCTTGAATAAAATGATACCCAATTGAGCTTGACTTGTTAAATACTTGATCGGTTGACTTTTAACCTTAAAATGGGTGAGACTTCCGTATGAAAGCTAAAGACGTCCTTTGCCCATTTTTCTCTTGAAGGTGTCAACTCGACTTTAGATTTTAATTTTGAGCTTAAAATCAACATTCTCGAAAATAATTGTGAATTTAATCTTCATTTATTTAGATCACTCTCAATCGAATAATCATCTATTGAAGCTAATTAAAAAGCCAACTTTGTAGTTCTTGAACTTGCCCCCCTGTTGGAGTATGCTCGTGTCATAATAAATAAATATATGGCTAGACATATGTGAGCCTATGGGGTCACACACTTATACACAGAGACACCATTTTATAGATTGTATTTATCGTATTTACAATATATAAACGACTACGTAACTCGGGATCAATAACGGACCATTAAGCACGAAGTTAGACTTAGTGTTTTAGGACCGGGCCAACAATGGGCAAGCCCAATTTAGGCCCTTTTGTGGCCGACCATAGGGGAGGGGAAAAGGGGATCATGAAGCTGGTTTAAGGGTCTAAGTGTAAGTTATGATATGATAAGATCAAAGGAGATTTGATCAAATCTTGACTACTTCCCATTTTAACCTAATTGGAAAAAGTCCTCCCTCCTCTCTCTCTTGATGTGACGGCATAAACACATTCCCTTCTAGGGATTGTGTTTTTGATCTTTTCCTTGCATAATCTATTGTAGGTCATTGCAAGAATAAGTGTTACGAAGTCAAGACTAGCATCGGGTGGTGATCGGTGACGTGTAGTGTGTTTCTATCATAGGGGTGATCTATTTCGGTCATTTGGTTTCAAGGGTAGGTTCGTGTGAAGAAGGTCTCCATTGATTTCTACCGATCATGCTACAAAGGTATACATGTTGTTTATTAATTGATTGATCATATGGCTATATGGATCCGTTGTTAGGTGATGTTTCCGCTGCGTTTGTATGTTATATTATGTTTATCATATTCATCATCACATATAGTGGTATCACGAGCCATCATATGTGCCACATGATTATCGGGTATGCATAAAAATGGCTAAAACGGGTGTTTTTTTTATGATTTTTGAAGTCATGGTTAAAACAGCCTTAGGGCTCTAATTTTTTGCCATATGAATGACCCATAAGGGTTGTTATGATCTGGAAATTTTGGTCTCATAACCATTTTTTATGCATATCATTATTTATATACTTGTCGGGTACGTGTAAAATGGCCTAAAACGCGTGTTTTTGATCGTTTTGTGAAACGGTTTTATTTCAGCCCCAAAACCTAATATTTCTGTGGTAAAATGGTATTTTGAAGGTCATAATATCAGTGGGTTTTGATCCTTAAGCCATTTGACACACATACCAAACGGGGTTTTAATTCTTGTTAATTTACTACTTCGTTTCGTTGGCTAGAATTTCAACTCTTGCAATTTAATTTTATCTCCATGGAAAATACATGCATGTTTGTCCTTGGAATTAGCCAACACCATGTTTTGATCATAATATTATGGTATTATTATGTGTATATGCAAAGCCGATGAAAACCTAGACCACTTATGCCTTGAATTGTCGTGAATGTTGTTTAATTTCTTGTTTTTGGGGTTTTTGCTATTGTTTCGGCATTCATGTATGTATTTTGATTTGTTTTTTTGCCATTGTTTGGGCACATTACAGTAGATAGATAGTAGATTAGATGTATTTTACTTTCTATATCATGTAATCGTTGCTTGGAATGGAATGGCAAAAGAGTTAAAGACGTTTATGCGGAAAATGGCTGCTGGAACAAGCTGCAGTATTTTGGCTTTTCCCGGTGATTGGTAAGGAGTTTTTGGCTAAAAATTGACATACAAGTACACAAGACATGGGCCTACAACTTTGTCGTTTGGAGCTAAGCCCGTAGAAAATTCCTTCTAGGCCGTTTGGGCCTCACAATACAGAAATTCTGGGCTGGCAGATTCATTATTTCATGTGCATAATTGGGTTCTACTTGCTCTTGATGGTCTTGGAGCAAGTGGGAGCCCTCCGTGTGGTTGTGTGGTTTGTCCCTAGTTGACCCTTGGTTCTCGTGATGGCTCATGAGACCGAGCATAGGTTTTTTCATCGGTTGAGGCTTTGCATATTGTAGTTGTGTGTTTGTTGGTTTGCTTCTTCTGTATGCTATGAATGTATGGAAATTGCAAAATGTTTTTTAAAAACATAAAACGAAACACAAACCAATTTAAACTAAGTCTTATGATTTAGTTTATCTAAGTTTTTGAAACTTGAAATCATTGTTTTATTAAATAACTCTTAAACTTGGTATGAATGTTATTCTTGTTATGTATTGTCCAAACATTATTATCCACCTAGGATTAATATTAGTCTTGAATATGGACAACTCGACACACATAAATTAAAACAATGATTAGACTTAAGTTGAGAAAGGTTTTTAACTTGTTCTACGAAGGATGAATGCATGCTTCTTTCGTACACCTTTGTTTCACATCAAAACTTTTTACCCGTCAAAATTTAAGTCATGCCGTCCAATGTTGAGAACACTTGCAATTACCTTTTGCCTATGCGTGGGACCTAGGTTGAATTGTAACCCAATGTGACTATTCTCTATGCGTGGGACCTAGATATATTCTCGCACGTACTCAAATTGGATGACTTAATCGAGTTAAGCGGTGAGACCTTGACCCGAGGCAAAGATGGGACTAAACATGCCTACATGACACTAGTTGTTTGACACTAGATGCCATGAGTCCCATAAGGATCTAAGAGTTCTACATGTAATACAATTGGTGATCGTCGCCTACCAATTGAATCTACTATTGCTAGCAGATCAACTGATGTGATAGTAGAAGCACAATGTGGATCTTAGCCTTTTTCGTAAATTATTGTTTTAAATTGCAAACATGGGGTAGTTAATTTACAAAAGGATAATTATCGAAAATACTAAAAATGAACTTTGTAAATTCAATTAATGAATTAATGCAACACAAACCGTAAACAAGAGTTTGTTCTTTTCTTGTTAAAAGGACAAACTAAGACATTCTTTCCTTGTAAGAAAGAGACTTGTTCCTATCCTTTTTCTTTATGAGGAGAAGCCATAATAGGAATATTTGAATTGTCCTAATTCTAATCAAACTCAAAGAGCACATACTCTAGAAATCATAACCTCTTGTAAAAAGTCAAAACGATTAAGTATGGTTGCATATCTTATTCCTTTAAGTTTGTTTTATAACCCTAGTTCCGGTTTTGAAACCTTGAAGAAATATAAGATATTTAGATAACTATAGAACATGTTTTCTATAGCTACCAAAATAATACGAGTTTTAATTAGAAGATGGAAATATCAATGAACCGCAAAGTGGTAAAAGCAATTACTAGCATGGTTTCCTAGCAATTTGTCTTAACCCAACAAAACAACTAAGGCCCTACACACCCTTATGGTAAAGTAGACCAAATATGGAGGAAATGCATGCCCATTTTCAAGTTAAAATAGCAATGATGGCTAGCCCATCATCTATATGTTAGAACTTGATGCACTTCCTTGAATACCTAAGTACATTTTTACTAATCAAAATGACTCGCATTAGCAATAATGTATAGATATTCAAAGAAAGAAGGAAAGTATCCAATCACCACTCACTATTCACTGGTGACGTAACACTTATAATGTTGTCTAATCCAGTGGGAGCTACATGATTGTATTACTGGTGACGAAACACATGTAATGTTCTCTAATCCAGTGGGAGCTGTAAGCTCTATTACCTTATCTTATTTCTAGATTGTCTTGAAATAATACATTACTTTCCACATGTGAAGCATCATAGGTTATATAAGAACCATTGCATAAATTTTATTAGATAACTTGCCGCGTTCCTGATGTTGCTTCCTGAAATGTTATCAATAAAATTGTTATGCATAATTCATTATTAAAACAATAAAAGTTCTACACATCTATATTTTGATTTTGACTAAAATCATATGTTATCTGTGATATTGTCATATTAACTTATACGAACAATTATATGTATACTTGCATGATGTTGTGCCATGCACAAGTGGGAGAAGTCTTGATTGTGTGCAAGGTACAACATATAACAATATGACTAATGGTTTTTCTTGACTGCAAGGTAAGAAAACTAAGATTCTACTAGGACTTCTACACATAAAATGTATGTTTCTAATGCGTTGGTTTTGCAACCTATGCACTTAGGTTTTACCTCTCAAGGCATCTTGAGAAGCTTACAACCCCCACCAGGCAGTGTATCAGACCGATATAGTATAGTGAAGTGGCAAGTACCGGGGGATTGATCGTTCTCTCGGGGAATAGTGTCGTTAGGCTTGAAAAGCTACTTTAATTAGGTCTAAGGGTTGAGGTATGATTCTTTTTGTATCTTTATATTTTATGAAAGCAAGTAAAAATCTCGGTTTTGGAAGGAGTGGGCGGAATTAGTTGCTAGCCAACTAACCAGAATATCTACTTTTGCAATAAAATTAAATAACAAGAAAATTAAATTGGTTGTGAAACTTATAAATGAGAAATATGTGTTTACTTAGATTTCCTTACTCCCTAGCTATCTTTTATATGTTAATTGGTTTGTTGTGATTATGTGGATGACGGGTTGTATTCCTTTAAACCATTCGTAGGGTCGTGTACGATCTTCCCTAACTCTATAAGCTCCTACTTCACTCCTATGTCGAGCCGATTTAAGCTCCTAACATGGGATCATTAGAATTCGCTCATGCATTAAATACAACCAAATAATCATAGTACACATCCGATTCATGTTTCTTAAGACGTTCAAGCAAGTTACCGTATAGGAGGTTAGCCAGTTTTCTTGAGCCTAACATCGACTTCACCCAACCACAATAATCACAAGCAAACCAACAACATATAATCAATAGCTAGGTTTCATTAGATCTAAGCAAACACAATAAAGACCTAACCTAGCATGTTAACTGAAAGACAAGCGTAAGATATAATCAAACAACACATAGAAATATTGATTGATTTGAAAGAAGACTTATCTTTAATTGAACATCCAGGTTTCAAGGGTGAAAAACCTTTAAAAATACTGTAGAATATGAGCTAGGGTTTTTCCCAAAAGTTGCACACTAATGAATGAAAATTAGAAAAGTATGTATAGATTTTACAAGCTGACGGTGTCACGTTCTAATGCATGACGCCGTCACCTCGCAGCCAAACTAATATTCGGATTGCTTAGATCTCATTCTGACGCCGTCCCTCTTTAACCTTCTCTGGGCCGTCTCCCTTTGTCACAAAACGTGATGGCCTAGTTCCAATTACACGTGACGCCGTCACCCTTTAAATCTTCAAATCTTTCTGGGGCGTCTGGTGTAAAAATCATCCTTCGTTTGTCAAAGCGTGACGCCATCACACTCTGAAGCGTGACGCCGTCAGGTACTAATTCCAGCATATTTTGAGACTTTATCGTTTTCTTCACTTTTATGCTCCAAAAACGTCCAAAATGCTTCCTTTTCCAGAATTCCTCTTCAAAGTACCTAAAATGACAAAAGGAACGATTTAGGGCAATATTTGATCAAATAATTACGGATTATGACTTAAATGACCCCCTAAAAGCGGTACACTTTTCGCTTCATTAAATACCCTTACACTTGAGATTTGCTTGTCCTCAAGCAAATGCGCTTTTAT
>LBNU01031612.1:73633-99267 GCA_014162995.1 Artemisia annua | reverse complement strand
ATGATATGTGTTCTTGTTGAATTTTCATGTTTATGTTATTCATACTAAATATGGAAATATTCGCTAGCCCCCGGTCAAAGTCAAATAAGACAAGTGTCTTGATGTCTATTTTTTGTATTTCCTAACCCGCTATACATTATATTTTCAATTTCAAGAGTTTTCGAAAAAATTGAAAATCATCTTGCGGGTCAAAACGGTGGACTGCCTCGTTTTAGAGGCCTGGCGGAACTGGCGGAACCTCACAAAGGTTCCACCAGTGCATTTTCTGGGTAACCCAGTATTTGACCCAACGGATCACACGGAACCCTCAGAAGGGTTCCGCCTGTGTAACCCGAAGGTTCCGCCAGTCCACTGCAGAAAATTAGCATTGTTTTTCAAAATTTCACTATTCATAAAACATCCAATCCTTTCTTTTAGTGAGAAACTATATTCCTAATACTTCATCAAACACATTAAAACCATTCTCACCCATCAAAACCATTTGAAAATCACTTCCCGCCAAAATTCAAATTAAAAAACAAACTAACCCAAGGAACCCTCACAAAGGATCCTTCAAACCCTTGCAACTCTTCAAAACCAAAACATCCACCATAAACTCATAGCATTAAGTGCTTATGATGATCTTTCACTCAACCCAATTCTATTGGATTGACTTCTAATGATTTGACAAGCTCTTGGTAAACTTCCAAATCATTACAAACCTCTATTTTTGTATGGTTAAACATCAAATCCAAACACTCATTTCATGACATGTTTTTCTTATAAATGAGATTACCTTTGACCAAACCAAAACTCACAACAAAACCATTACTTCACTCAATCTCAAAACCCATCATAACCCAAAGAGTTGAGATGACTAAATCCAACACCTCATCCGAATCATAAAAAAAACACACTAAGATTAGTGTAAAATCTTGTTGCTTAAACAAAACCACCAAATCAAACTCATCATCATCAAGTGACTCATCATTTGATATATCGGCACCCATCCAAGATTATTTCAACCTCACCACACCAATACCTTGCAACACCAACATAACCANTAGTCATAATAAGCACGAAAATCATACACTAGTACCTCACAAATCGTGTTTGGATACTCTCATCTCTCGGGTGTTATAAACATATATAACTAAATGGAAATGGAAAAAATATCACTCACTACCTGTCATAGCAAATAGATTACCATAGGCTTGGGAAAGGATCAAAAACCTCCTCAACTAGGCGTAAGCACCTAAGATAAACTATCAAAGAGGGCTTTTCAAAGGGTTGTAACGTTAGGTGTAGGGATATGATAACACGGTTTGGTTGGAATAAAGGTTATTTTTAGTGGTGGCGAGTTAATTATCTTGATCAAATACATGCACAAGGTGGCGTTGCTAAGCCAAGACTCGACTCGACTTAAGCTAATAAGAAAATAACAAAAACATAAATAAAGATAAAATGAAACGGGATGGTAGTCCGTATGTTTTTTCTACTTCTCTTTTTTTTTTTTGCATGCATTCTTGCCCTACCATCCAAAATAATACATCATAGGGGCCTCGGTTCTCCCTTTACACTTGAACTTTTACATACTTTACAATTAACTATTCTAATGACTCGAATTAAGATAATTGAAAAACTTGAAGTACTTTAAAACATTAACGCACATATGGGGGTAATAATCGACTTCTTCCCCATTACTCCATTACATTATTACTTTACCCATGAGTCCCAATCGTCCAAAAACAATATGTACAAAGATATGACTCGACTTAGCAACCATGTAAGTAATAAGACAATTAACTAAGGGTTTAAACATATGTTGTCACAATAATGCACTAAAGGTGAGTGCATACAAGGTAGGCTAAGGCGATTTGGGTGTACATTTGGGGTGGATTATAAACAAATTCTTCCTTTAAGTAAAATGCTTAAAGTTAGAAACGAAAAGATAGGCTCGGAGGGGTGTACTAGGGGTATCGTGTACTAAAAATGAGTACAACGCTAACGTGTGCTAAAAATGAGTACAACGCTAACGTGTGGGAGAATTACTTGACTTTATTAGTCAAGTTCATTGGCTTCATTGGTCAAGTAATTATAATACGGGTTTAAAAACAAGGGTTATCCTAATGCCTCTTATCATGTAGTAAATCTAACTACACGAATGTAATATCACTTGTGGATTTGGGATGGTCCTAACGAAAGTTCTAGAATCTATAAGCTACCGGTACACACACAAGCATCAAATATGAATGCTTTTCCTAACAATTCTAGTGGCGAACCTCACATATTTGGGGGAAATTTTTTTTGAGTGGTACGGTTTTTGTGCTAGTAATACAATTCCCTATCCATGAGACGCTTATTATTCCTAAAGTATCACTTCTAAATGTTGTAAAAAATTTTAAATTTGCGCTAAAATTGCCCTAACCAATGTTTCTCTCGGTTTTATTACACAAGTACCATTAGATAAAACAAAAATCAAGCGTAATTGCATTTTCTAAGGTGTCTTCATTTACCCCCCTTACACTTAAACCGAACATTGTCCCCAATGTTCACATAAAAGATGTAAAAGTAGAGAAAGAAAGAATGAAACAAATACTCCCCTGATTTTTGATGTGGATCGTGTGGTAACATGGTTAGATCTTCTTCCAAGATGATGTAAAAGCTCCAAGCTCAAAGTGACTCCAAAAGCTTGATGTCACGAACTTGATTCTATGTTCACCTTCTTGTCCAAAATAACCTGTTAAACCTGAGAAAACAAACTAGGCAAACCTCGTGTAAAATCGGCGGCAAAATCTATATAAGGATATAATGCTTGTGGAATGAAAATTTTGCAGATTCCTGGAATTAGAGGTGCAGTAATTTTTCTAATCCGGCAGAAAAACTAAATTTTAAAACGTTTTCTGAAATTCAAAGGCTGACGCCGTCAGAATTGATCTGACAGAATCTTATGTTTAATTTCCGGAAAATTTTTGGAAAAACAAATACCTTAACTCCTGGAATCCTGCAAAATTTCATTATGACTCGATACAAGCATTTGACTCTAACAAATACTAATATGCATGTTTATTTTATATTTTTACAACTCATGTTCCAATTCGTTCTTATAAACAAATTTAGATTTCCCTTACACTTATCTTTTGCAAAATACCTTTATATGTAGTTAAGACGAGGTTAAAAACAAAATAAAGCATTTTCACAATTTTAATTTGAAACATGAATCGATAATGATAAAAATAAAACATGCATACGGAAACAAATAAATTCAAACAAAACAAACACACAAAACAAATAAAGCTTGGAACGTAAATAGACAACCATGATTATGATAAAAATAAATCGTCCAAGGGCCAACAAAGGCCAAATCCTACATGCATGAAATTAAATTGTTCAAGGGCAAACAGAGGTCAAATCCTAAGCTATTACAGACTGAATTGTTTTAAAGCATACATCACAAATAAATTGTTTCAAATACAACCACAGAAATCACAAAACATCACTGGTTTGGGGGACCATAGCTGTAATCATAGCCAGAAGGGAGATGCCCATAGTACCCATAGGGTGGGTAGTCCTGCTCACGTCCAGGGAAGGGGTCGATATGAAGCTATAGGTCCAACTGATCACGCGTGGATAGGTGCTGCATCTGACGCACGGTGTGATCGTACATCCAGTCGAACCTCTCATCAGTCTGGGTCCTCCAGGCGTCCACCTGCCCATCCATGTCCCCTGGTAAGCCTGCCAATCCCCCTAGCTCATGTTTCGGTAAGCATCATCCCCGGCACCCACTCCGTAATCCCCATACGGCTGCTGCTGTGGCTCCTGCTCCTCATCCTCGCCACCTCCAGCTCCCTGTGCCCCTCCAATAGCATACCAGTGATACGACCCATCAACTAGCTCCATGATACAACCCATTAGCTTGAGGGACCTAGACTTAACAACCCTGCACATAGTACTGCTCAAATACCCCATGATCTCAGGTCTAAGGACCTCATAAGACCGTGCCAAATGGGTCACAAACCCCCCTCCATAGATCTTATCATTGTCCTTCTCTCCTACCCCACCCTTCAAATAGCTAGCTACGCAGAAAGGGATGTTGCAATAAACTTCTGCTGAGTAGATGGTGTAAAGGAAAAAGAGATCAAAACCTGTGATGCGGTGGTTGGAGCTGTAGCGCCCCGAAAAGCTGTAGGTGAGGCACCTATGAGTCAGTCTCACCCTAGGGTCCCTGATGGTAGCAGCCGACGTGGTCGAAGTATACACACCATTTCCAATCTCTGGCCAGAACATCGAACACCTCAAATCATTCCTAACCGTCTCCCCATTCAACATCTTCCTCAAAAAATCTCCCTGCAAAGTCTCATGCTGAGTATACAACCCCAATCTCCACCCAAGATCAATAACCGAACAATTCCTAAACTCACCCCCCAGCCTAAAATAAATGGTGGTAGCACCAAGGTTGTTTCTCGCCTCCCCCACATCAAAGCGAAAAGTAGCAAAGAACTCACGTACCAACTCATCATAGACGGGCTCTCAGATCCTAAACAACCTTTCCCATTGAGGGCCCGTGAAGTCATCAGTTTGGAAGCTCTCAAGGAAAGCCCCCTCGAGACCCTCCTCTCTAAGGAAATTCCAGTCAAGTACAGCCCCATTATCGATTTGGTGGTGGAGTAATTTGGCGTATTTAGCTGTGGAAGCATTGTCATCCAACACGCTCCAACTAACGACCGTGTCACCCAAGTTTTCGCGTTGGGGTCTTGAAGAACTCCCTCGGCTGGGTCGGTGACCCTTATGCATTTCCTGGAACAAAACAAGAAGGAACGAAACGGATTAGATTGTTAATTGGGGAAGTGACAAACTCTGCAGACACCTGACGCCGTCACCCTTTGTGAGGTGACGCCGTCAGGCTTATCAATTTTCAAATCCGAGATTTACGAGGGAAAAATCAATATTCAAACTTCAAGTTCATAAACCAAACACCCCCTTTCGCAGCAAAATGGGCAGTTGGTCCATAGATCACGGTTCAAATTCATTATTTGCCCAATTAGTGAGTAAACCTCGCTCCTTGCTAATCATCTAATGCCTTAATCATTGTTAAACCAACCTCAATTAAAGGGCATTACGAGTTCTAAGCATGGATTCAACCTAGGGTTTCATGAGTTGGGGGTTTTTGAAATTGACGAATCCTATGAATAATTGAAGCGAAAAGAATGAATAAAGATTACTTACCACGTGGAGATTAGCAACGGGAGGAAGCGAATCGGACCTTGAAGATTCGGAGGTGGGGTTGGAGTGGATATGGTTGGTGGTGTTTGTGGTGAAAGGGATAGATATGAGACTTAAAATTGCTGTCTAGTCGAGGTGACGGCGTCACCCTTTGAGTCTGACGTCGTCAAACCTGCGTCCCACAATATTTTGAGGCATTTGACAAATTACCCCCTGTACTTTTGTGAACAACTCGTCATGGTTATCAATCATGGCTAGTTTGTGTCGTTCAACAAGTTCCACCTGGGTCAAATGTTTTGTTGCTGTCGCGAGGAGAAGTGTAATTTTGGATAGGGTCGGTTATTGCCTTGCCCGGATCCCCGTCTTCTTCTTGGTGAATAATGGGTGAGGGAAGGAGTTGGTTCAACGAGGTTTTCGAAAAAGGAGTGCGTTTGAGTTGAGTCTTTTGCACGCCTGGCTTGAAGCCAAAGGATCGTTTACTCACCTCAGGAAAATCAGTGGGCATGACTTGTAAACTTCCTACAAAGATGTCGTGAAGCTGAGGATGCGTTTTGTCGAGAAGGAGTTCAGGAGAGTGATGGTGATTCAAGGGTGGATTCCTTGGGAGACGTAACCCAAAGTCATTCTTGCTAATCGTTTCACTGGGGAGTGCGAAGATTTTCTCAATCTTCTTAGGGGCACTTTCTTCCCTAATTTTCTCCCGGATCCTTGAGATGAAGTCATCGGCCATACTCATGAACATTTTTCGGGTTTCTTCCACACGAGCTTCTAATTGCTGAATCTGTTTCTCTTGGTTATCCACGAAAGTTACCATTATTCCCTCGAACTCCTCTTGTCGTGAAAATCTAGGAAACGTATATCCAACATTTGCCATATGCACCTCGGCCCGCGTTAATTCTTTAACCTGCCTTTCGATGTCATCAAATAGCTGCTCTTGGGTCGCGTTCATGTAATCCAGGCTTCCTTCCCCTAAGAACATTGGGTCCTCCCATTCTTCCTCTTCGTATCGTGCTAGGTCCTCAATGACCTCCCAGCATTTATCAACGCTGAGTCTGCTTAATCTGCCATTGGCGGCGTAGTCTATGGCCTTCCTAGTTTGAGGATTGACTTTGTCATAGAAGATTTGAATTTGGAACCAACGTTCAAGACCGTGGTGAGGGACTTTTTGGAGCAAGTCCTTGAATCGAGTCCATGCCTCGTAGAGGGTTTCGCCTTGACGTTGTTGGAACGCCAAGATGTCATTCCTTAGCTTTGTGGTTCTTCCCGGTGGGAAAAATTGAGCTAGGAAGCGAGAGGTGAGATTATCCCAAGAGGTGATGGATCCTGCGGGTAGACGTTCTAGCCACTGACTAGCTTGGTCTCGCAGAGAGAATTGGAAGAGACGTAATCGGGTAGTCTCTCGAGTGTCAACATCAAGGTCTATGGAATCTACGATCTTAAGGAAGTCCTTGAGGTGTTGATTTGGATCTTCGGAACGAAGTCCATGGAATGCACATCCGCTTTGCACCAACCGGATGGTGTCGGATCGCAAGGGAGACACATTGGCTCCTTGGGTGAGCTCAATGGTGTTTCGATAGCCTTGGTGGCTAGGACGGGAGTATTCTCCTAAAGTACGGGCTCTAGGAGGTGGGTTTGGTTGGGGTATGTTTTGTTGTGGTGGGTTGTTGGGATCAAGGATATTACCACCTTCCATGATGTCGGATGGTAATGGTTACGAACAAAGACACGAAGAAAAAGATAGACTAAAGAAAACCTAGAAAAATAAAAAAAAAAATCTCACTAGAAAGGATTCTAATGAGTAGACCTAAGTAAAAATAAAATTTTCAACCTAAACAATAACTATTCCCCGGCAGCGGCGCCAAAAACTTGATGCGTGGGTTTTGCAACCTTTGCACTTAGGTTTTACCTCTCAAGGGATCTTGAGAAGCTTACAACCCCCACCAGGCAGTGTACCTGACCGATGTAGTATAGTGAAGTGGCAAGTACCGGGGGATTGATCGTTCTCTCGGGGAATAGTGTCGTTAGGCTTGAAAAGCTACTCTAATTAGGTCTAAGGGTTGAGGGATGATTCTTTTTGTATTTTTATATTTTATGAAAGCAAGTAAAAATCTCGGTTTTTGAAGGAGTGGGCGGAATTAGTTGCTAGTCAACTAACCCAAATAACTACTTTTGCAAATAAAATAAAATAACAAGAAAAAGTAAATGGTTGTGAAACTTATATGAGAGAAATATGTGTTTACTTAGATTTCCTTACTCCCTAGCTATCTTTTATATGTTAATTGGTTTGTTGTAATTATGTGGATGACGGGTTGTATTCCTTTAAACCATTCGTAGGGCCGTGTACGATCTTCCCTAACTCTATAAGCTCCTACTTCACTCCTATGTCGAGCCGACTAAAAGCTCCTAACATGGGATCATTAGAATTCGCTCATGCATTAAATACAACCAAATAATCGTAGTACACATCCGATTCATGTTTCTTAAGACGTTCAAGCAAGTTACCATATAGGAGGTTAGCCAGTTTTCTTAAGCCTAACATCGACTTCACCCACCCACAATAATCACAAGCAAACCAACAACATATAATCAATAGCTAGGTTTCATTAGACAATAAAGACCTAGCCTAGCATGTTAATTGAAAGACAAGCGTAAGATATAATCAAACAACACATAGAAATATTGATTGATTTGAAAGAAGACTTATCTTTAATTGAACATCCAGGTTTCAAGGGTGAAAAACCCTTAAAAATACTGTAGAATACGAGCTAGGGTTTTTCCCAAAAGTTGCACACTAATGAATGAAAATTAGAAAAGTATGTATAGATTTTACAAGCTGACGGCGTCACGTTCTAATGCGTGATGCCGTCACCTCGCCGCCAAACTAATATTCGGATTGCTCAGATCTCATTCTGACGCCGTCCCTCTTTAACCTTCTCTGGGCCGTCTCCCTTTGTCACAAAACGTGACGGCCTAGTTCCAATTACACGTGACGCCGTCACCCTTTAAATCTTCAAATCTTTCTGGGGCGTCTGGTGTAAAAATCATCCTTCGTTTGTCAAAGCGTGACGCCGTCACACTCTAAAGCGTGACGCCGTCAGGTACTAATTCCAGCATATTTTGAGACTTTGTCGTTTTCTTCACTTTTATGCTCCAAAAACGTCCAAAATGCTTCATTTTCCAGAATTCCTCTTCAAAGTACCTAAAATGACAAAAGGAACGATTTAGGGTAATATTTGATCAAATAATTACGGATTAGGGCTTAAATGACCCCTTAAAAGCGGTACACTTTTCGCTTCATCAAATACCCTTACACTTGAGATTTGCTTGTCCTCAAGCAAATGCGCTTTTATTCCAATCAAAATATGAGCCAGGGGTCATTTAACACGAATATAAAAGTAATTACAACAAATAGTCATTCAACCCATAAGCACGGAAATCATACACTAGCACCTCACAAATATTGTTTGGATACTCTCATCTCTCGGGTGTTATAAACCTATATAACTAAATGGAAATGGAAGAAATATCACTCACTAGCTGTCATAGCAAATATATTACCATAGGCTTGGGAAAGGATCAAAAACCTCCTCCACTAGGCGTAATCACCTAAGATAAACTATCAAAGAGGGCTTTTCAAAGGGTTGTAACGTTAGGTGTAGGGATATGATAACACGGTTTGGTTGGAATAAAGGTTATTTTTAGTGGTGGCGAGTTAATTATCTTGATCAAATACATGCACAAGGTGGCGTTGCTAAACCAAGACTCGACTCGACTTAAGCTAATAAGAAAATAACAAAAACATAAATAAAGATAAAATGAAACGGGATGGTAGTCCGTATGTTTTTTCTACTTCTCTTTTTCATTTTTTTTTAATTGTGCGCATACACTCTTGCCCTACACGAAAAACGACATGAGATTGACATAAAATTCACGGGTTAAGTTGAGTAATAATAAGTTTGGGGTCGTTATCTGGTCGAACTACTGAACACCTTATTTTAACAGGTTGTGTTCGGGTTGAGGATGAGTTGAACAAAACTAGTTATTTTTTTTTTATTTTTATTTTTAATAAACATAATCTCTCCATAATTTCATGTGCCAAACATACCTAAGGGGGTGGCAAACTTGCCACACCATAATTCAACATCAAGCAAAATTAACCAATAAGATATTGCCAACANTCTGATTAATAAATGGCATGGGTTGCCGAATGGCCAAACCGAAAAGGTTTGCCACCCCCTAACAAACCTAACTCGATTACTTGAACCCGACCCGAATGCAGACACTATACAGTAGTAATGTGTTGACTAGTTGACCTTGAGGTAAAAGCCCAAAGAAAGAAAAAACCCTAAACCCTAGTGCCGTCTACCATCTCTACTTTCTTTCGGGTATCTTTCTTTCTTTCTTTCCTCTGCAATTGGTTTATAGTTTTATCTGATTTCTTTACGTTTTGTAATCTCAATTTTCAATACATTTTGTGGGTATGTTGCAACTTATGCTTACCTTAATTCCAAAACTTCTCAACACTTATATTAAGTTTTAATAGTAATTTAGTTTAGGATTCTGGTTGTTTTATTAGATGGTGTTTGGTATTTTGCTTCTTCTAGTAGCTTAAAAATTAGCACTTCTGAAAATAGTTTTTGGGTTTGTTATGCACTAAAAAAATGAAATAAGACAAATAATTGGGTCAGGGTTTTAGGTTAGATATATAAGGGTCAAAAAGTCTCATCTCAAATAAGTACCAAATTGCTTACTGAAAACTGCTTATTCTACCTCAAAATAACTAGATAAGCACAACGAGTTTGTTTTATCTAAAAGGGGTGTTTTTGTTTCCGCTTAAGGCTTATTTGGTTTCTGTAGCTTATTTTGAAACTTTTCGGCTTATATAAGCCGAAAAGTTATAAAATAAGCCACAAAAAGTGAGGTATGAAACATAAGCCCAAAACCAAATTAGCAATAAGCCGGATATATAAGCCCAAACAAACACCCCTTAAGTAGATTAGAATAAGCAATCCTAAACACTCTCTTGGTAGCTCCTAGCTTCTATTTTGTTAGAGACGCAACTAACTTGCAAGGCGCTATGTGATGATATTATTTGGAAATTGTTCTACTTTGACTCGTTTGAGAAGTGTGATTGAGGTAATTTTGGATAATAAAGCTTCTTTCAAAAATAAATCTGTTTTGAGCAAATAGTTGATTCACAAGTTAACACTTCAATTAGGCGAAAATAAGCACGCGTAATTATAACCACCACCAAAATCCTCATAAGCAGTCTAGGGCTCAAACTTCACTAGGTACACATTTAGGGGTGGCCGACGGTCAACTGGTCAATGGATACTTTGGTTAGGCTCTGTACATTTGAGTCAAAGACTCGCACTCCCGGGCTAACCTAGATAGGGAAAACCTCGTCCGTTTACCCGTTTATAAGGGGAAAGATTAGCATTTTGTGCAACTTTTTGTATAAGGTTTGAACTACAAACCAGTGGCTGTAAATTTATTAATTTGATTTGGTTTAGTTTGATCCAGCTTGACATTGATATTTGATAACAGCTATTTGTCTGGTTATATGTATCAGCTATTTCACTTTTTTTTTTTAGGTATCAGTTTCTCATTTGCTTTCATTGTCATGAACTATTTTACACATTTTGTTCTTACTTACGGTATTGTATAACTATTTCACATTTTGTTCTTACGGTATTGTGTAACTATTTTACACATTTTGTTCTTACTTACGGTATTGTGTAGAAAGAACACAGGTTCATATAGATGTCGGCTGTTACATGCTATTATTTTCTAGATAATAGAAAGTAACCTAATAGGTTTGTCGATACTTATGGTTATGACACTTCTTGCTAACAGGATGTGTGTTTTTTGTTTAATAATCAACTAATCACATTTTCAACTTTCTTTTCTTTGTTGATGACTTATTTGTTTACGTTCATTGGTATTTTGCTTGTATTGAATTAGGAAAAGATCAAAATTCAAAGTATGTGAATTCACATAATTTAATGTAACATCAAAGCATAAAACTATCAAATTGTAATGGAACCTGAATAAACATAATTCAATGAAAAAAATGAGAAAGAAATAGAAGCAATATCAGTTTTAAATATATGTAGGCTGTTTTTTTTAGTTGGTGGGCTACGATAGGTTTTATGGGTTAAGTGGACATAAAGTGCAATGTGAAAAACTAAAAACTTCATAGCACAACTGGCCCAGAAAAATGTATAAGACTATTTGACCTACTTGTGCCTTATTGTTTCTATATCTTCTTCAAAGTGTGCCGTCTGACATTCTTTACCAACAGGGTTCTTTTTTTCTTCTCTTGTTTTGAACAATGCACTCATAATCTTCATGTAATTTAGAGGGTGTGCACTCCTAATTGTTTACTGTATTTTGTAGTTACTTATGACTAATTCAAAATTAAGATTTACACAGGGTATGCACGTGCATACCACCCTGTGCCCTGTGGATAAGCTAGATCCGCCCCTGGTTCAAGTAGATGTATATGTAGTAGTCTTATGCTTTTTTATATCATCAGTAGTTCTGTTCGCATGTTTTTTATTTGATTTTTAACTCGACCATTATATCGCTCTTTTAAATTTCTGCTCCATGTTTTCTTATTTAGACGCAAAATTTTGATATTGTACTAATCACCTTGTGTTTTGATGCAGTTTTGTTTGTACTAAAAAGGCACCGAGTTATCTATAAATCCAACAATGGCTCGTTTCCGTAATGTAAGTAGTTTTAATCTAATTTCGTAAATATTGAAGATGAGCAAGTGCAACGAACACTAGTTTGAACTTTTTTATCTATCATTATCATAACCAGTGTCCTATAATTCATTAAAATGATGATGATTTTTTTAGATAAATTATCATATTTGTTAAGAGATATATTGTCATCACTATGTATCACTCTAGAAATTGTTTTATATCTTTAAAAGCATAGTGCTTGTTTGGAGCCTGTTCAATTTTTTGTTTAAAAGGTGCAAGGAAATTGTTATTATTATAAAGATATCATACTCCATCCTGTTCTTGGTGTTAATAGTCACATGATGATTTTGATTTTTGACATTTCGAGAACTTTTTTTTCTTTATATTGATGATTTGTGATACAATCTTTTTACCGTCGTACAGAAAAAGAAGGTGGCGTTTGTGAGGCAACCAAAGAAGCAACCGCAGCAGCAGAATGTGGACCCTGTTACTGGTGACAAGATACCGAGGAGTTTTGTCTTTTCAAGGTTGAAATTACCAGGTTCTCTAAAACAGTTGCAAGCAGACTTGAGAAAAATGATGCTTCCTTATACGGCTCTAAACCTAAAGGTAACTCAATTCCAATGATTTGGGCAAGCACCAATGCACCATCATTTTGGGTTATCAAGCTACCATAACCTAATATTACCCCAGTTTATGACTTTATGGTTATTGACATGTTGATGGCTCTAAACTGCAGGAAAAGAAGCGCAACAATCTTAGAGACTTCTTAAATGTTGCTGGGCCAATGGGAGTTACTCATTTTCTTATGTTGTCAAAAACCGGAAGTTCTCCATACTTGAGAGTTGCAAGAACACCACAGGGTCCCACTCTTACGTTCAAAATTCAGGATTACTCGTTAGCTGTTGATATTACAAACTCCCAGTTACGTCCAAGAGTACCAAAAGATCTTTTTAAAAACTCTCCCTTGGTAATTCCCAAATTCTAGTACTTTATTATCATTTTCACAAATCAAGTACCTTGTTTTTGATCAGTGAACAATATATACTAACTATGCTTTTGGACATATTCAGATTGTGTTGTCTGGTTTCGGGACCGGGGAGCAACATTTGAAGCTGACAACGATTATGTTTCAGAACATTTTTCCTGCAATCGACATTAAGACAGTGAGCATTTTTTCATTTTCACTTAGATATGGACATGATTTCACTTGGACGGTAGTTTTTAGCTTAATCACTGTTGGCTCTCATGTTGCAGGTTAAACTTTCATCATGCCAGAGAATTGTGTTACTTAATTACAACAAGGAGACGAAGCTTATTGATTTTCGGCATTATTCCATCAGATTGCAGCCAGTTGGTGTCTCACGTAGAATCAGGAAGTTTGTGCAGAACCATCAAGTTCCTGATCTCAGAAGCCTTCAAGACGTGAGTGACTTTGTCACAAAGTATGTACCTCTGTTTGAACATCTATATATATATTTAGGATATATTTTATGATATACTAATAATTTATCTTGGAATGGAAAGGGCTGGTTATGGATCAGAAAGTGAAGGAGACGATGAAGCAGCTACCGTAAGCTTAGCATCTGATCTTGGGAGAGTTAATAAGGCTTCTACCAAAAGTGCTGTGAAGCTTCAAGAGATTGGACCTAGGATGACTCTTCAGCTTATCAAGATTGAGGATGGATTATGTTCAGGCACCGTCATTTTTAGTGAATACGGTACATTTTTCCTCCTAAACCATGATACATCTTTTTATTTGTTAAAAATTGATGATGTTTTACTCTACATGTAGTTCAATACAAGTTTTTCACTTCTGATAAGCTGTCCAAATTTCGTTCAAATATAATAGGGGAGGCTTGTGTTGTGGATAGCTGTAACATTATTAATTTTTAAACAAGTTCTCCAAAAAATGGATTTGTATAAAAGGAAAAAAAAAAGTGTTTCCGGGTCTATCCAGTATGACCTGACATGCTTTAAGCCGTGCTAAAAATTGCCCATTTGACCCATACCCAACATTTTTCCACTTTTATTTGTAAGCCACTTGCTTCAAAAGATAGTTTATTAGGAAAGCCTATCGTTTGATCAATAGAGTATTAAAGCACCTTTTTGGCATTTAGAGTCTCATGGTCAACTCCAATGTTTTTAATGTCGTATAAGTTGTCGTTTTTGTTGACATATCAATATGGAAACTGTTGACAAGTTTATGCCAGCTACTTGACTACGGAGTATTAAGGAGAAAAATATATTAACTACCCTTATACATACTTGATTTTCTCTTGCATTTTGTTATTACAGAAAATAATGGTGACAAAAAAGAAGAAAGTGAGGAGGACGTTGAGGACGATTCAGAAGGAGATGCCGAGGGAAGTGAGGAAGACACCATGGATGACTAGCTTTTACAACCTCATATTATTGATGCAAAATACAATTTTGGTATGTTCGCTTGGTGCAGCAAGAAATGTAGCATCTAGTATCTTTTTTGTGCAATCCCTTTTTAGATACTGTAACCGAGTGATATTTATACACTATAAAAGCTTAACTAGTTTCTGGAGTGTCAATTCCTGTTTTATTAAAACTGAATTTCATTCCCGGGATATAGAGCACTGACTAACTGAGTGTTATCCGTATCTACATCAGTATTCATGTACCAACCAACATCCCATATGGAATTGTTTCATCTTGTCCACGTATAATACTGGTCACCTGTCTTCTAGCTCTAGTAGAAAATCACATATTGCCGAAAGTCGAAGGCATATAGGGAACATAGTGCTTTAGGCCAGCTTTTGTTGGAGTCAGTGGCTCTTTGTTTTAGGTTTATTTCTCGTCAGTGTGAATAAACAATATGAATAAGCAGTGACAGTCGTATGGAATTCAATTTAGGTTTATTTCTCGTCAGTGAATAAACAATATGAATAAGCAATTACAGTCATATGGAATTCAAAATGACTTGTCATATAATAAAGTAACTCCAAATACCATCTTTCATGGGTTATAGGTCTCAATACTGTCTTCCACGGTGTATGGGGGAGGTTGAGATGTAGACAGCCTTACCCCTATCTAAGGTAGAGAGGCTGCTTCCGGTTCTACCAAAGGAAGAAAGGACCCTGGTGTTGAACACTAGGGGTGATGATCGAACCCTTTTGCTTTAGAGTGCTAATTTATTATATAACTCGTCATATAATCAGAGTGCTAATTTATTACTATATAACAGTTTTCTGCATTAAAAACTGCTCGCAGTCCAGTTTGAGACTGATGGTTTGAAACCTAAACCACGGTTGTTCCAGTTCGCTTTCATCATTTTTACTTTCAAGTATTCTTATGATTCGGTTTAAGTTTGGTCTCGGTGCCTGGTTCATTACACTTGAATTTTGAGATATGGTCTATACCCGTCGTTGTAAATGCTACAGTTGAACAAAAAGAATGAGGACTTTGCCTAAGGTCCATGGATAGTAAATGCTCTCCTTTAAGTTTTTAACTTGATTGTGACTTGGTTTCGATTATTGTCCTTTGTTTCGACACGTCACATGTACACAGTACTGAGGAATCACATTTTCGTATAGCCCTACTAATGTCGTCTGATTAATTGCAAAAAGACATACATGGTACAAAACTCCAAAAACTTATAGGTGTTGGAAAATCTATACAAGTGTATGGCCAAAAATAAGTTTCGCATATTTGGGTTGGCTTCTTGTGAACTCAAGGGCTGAACGTCACATGTAACATCTCAGCTATAAAATTTGCTTGTTCATGATATCACATTTATATAATTGTGGTTTAGTTTAGATATCCAATCTCTATAGAAATTTCAAGAGTCGACAGATATGGCTGAGAAACTTCGTGTACAAGGTGATTACTTTTTAGCTCCTTAACGCTGAGTTCTCGAGTTTTAGAAAGAAAAAAAAAAATGCTTTCCAAAAAAAAATGTGAAATTCAACGGCACCCTAAAGAAAGTGTATGACCATACTATAAAACATGATCATATTCGCAAAGTTCTCTTTAAGAATCAGGGACGGAGCCAGGATTTTAACTTAAAAGGGCTGAACTTAACGTAAAAACTCTCGCGAGACCATATCTATTGTTTTTTAGTCCTAGTACCGTATTATAAGATAAATTATAAAAGAATAGCTTGACAAAGGTGCTATATCAAATCAGTTAAGTTTTTTGTTTATGAGTTTTGATCAAAATTTTGATATGATTAAAGGGGGCTAATTGCAAAAACTATTACTCCCTCCGTCTTTAATAAGTGTCTTGTGTTGACTTTTTGAAGTCTTTATTTCTCAACTTTAATCTTAAATATTTTTGTTTTTGTTTTATATAATATTGATGAAAAATATACTAAATGAAAATATATTTAAAACCCAATTAATATAAATATTTTTGCATCAATTATTATATATATATATATTTTTAAATGACACTTATTTATTTAGAGACGAAGAGAATATAAAAATAGATTATAACCTGAATAATTACTTAAAAAAGTTGGTTTAATAGAGGTGACTAAACACCCAACCCTACTAGCTCCGTCCACGTTAGGAACCAACTAAGCTATGTTTCAAGGATGACAGTCGTAGCTTATGGAATGAACTTGAGTTCTTCTACCAAACTAGGCTTATCCTTCGAGTTGAGAGCAAAGATAACAAACAAATACCATATGCAAATAGTATCAATGCCATGATTAGCCCATGAAAATGATTTTATATTGTCATTATCAATTTGATTAAACTTTTGTCCAATTTCACAACTACTTAATCAAAACCGATTATAGGTGGCTAAGTAGCTAACTTGTCCGACAGTTTATCTTGTACCATTCAAATAGTGCCAAAATATTTTTATAAATATGTGAGGCATAAGACCTATAATTGCAAATGAATTAACGCAATAGAATTGGTATATCTTGCTTCTGATTGCTTCAACCTGACATGTCAAAGTTGCATACTTGCTATCCAATATATTACATGTTTATACAGAATTTTCCTAGACATGAAGTGGGTTCCAACATTACATGATTCACATATGTTTTTTGTAAAGACAAACTTACGCGTCCTAATCTACGTACACCGTTGTCCGGATCGGAACTTTCCAAAAAAATTCAATTCCTTAACTGATGAGGAAGAAACACCTTGATTAGCTAACACACTGATTGATTGATACGGCTCGGCCAAGGACCATGTGAGAGATATTTACATATATTGATTACGGCTATCCGATTAATTGGACAACGATTTTGCTATAGATGCTTTTAAATTTACACCTTATTGCTTATCCCCTTTAGCTTGTTAAGTGATGTTTCATGGCTTGTAACATTAGCTTTATATTGTCACCTGTACCTTAATACTAACTATCTTCAGACAAAATAGAAATATACATAGGATATGTGTTATTTGCATTTGTATCTCGACTTTATTTCAAAAAGAGGGGAGCCAATTTACAAAGTTTCGTATTTTGTGACTTTCAAATAGATTTTATAAGCTTGAAAAAAGAATTCGCAGCAACCATGGTTCTAAAAGGCGCGTCGCAAAGGCGTGACCTATACGCTACGCAATAGACAAGGCATTCCTTTTTTGAATTCAACTACAATAAAACTTTTTTTTTTTTTTTTTTTTTTTTTTTTTTTTTTTTTTTTTGAAAAAACATATTGAAGAAAATTACATTTAAGGATAGTTTAATGACTTAGGGGGTGTTTCTTTTTCACTTAATGGGGAAAGATAGTGGAACCCACTAATTTAATATTATTATTTCGTTAAAAGGGACCTACTTTTTCCACTAATGGGTCTATATCCCCAAAGCAAAAAATTTAAGGGCCCGTTTGGTTTGTAGAGGGGTTTAGATTAGGGTAGGATTTGGATTTGATATAGGAGAGAGAAAATAATATTTAATAGTATTAATTATTTTATATAATATTTTTGTAAAAAAAAATATTATTATGAAAAATAAATATAGAGATAATGATAGTAGAGGTGTAAGTGGGGCCCACAAAAAACCTGAATATTTATCAAATCCCACCCCTCCCTCTACTTTTGAAAAGTGTGGGACCATTGGGGTTGAGTCCCATTTTTAAACCCTATAAACACAACCAAACATTAGATTTGCATTTATNATTAGGATTTGGATTTGATATAGGAGAGAGAAAATAATATTTAATAGTATTAATTATTTTATATAATATTTTTGTAAAAAAAAAATATTATTATGAAAAATAAATATAGAGATAATGAGAGTAGAGGTGTAAGTGGGGCCCACAAAAAACCTGAATATTTATCAAATCCCACCCCTCCCTCTACTTTTGAAAAGTGTGGGACCATTGGGGTTGAGTCCCATTTTTAAACCCTATAAACACAACCAAACATTAGATTTGCATTTATTAAATAAAAAACCCACGCAAATCCCACATACCAAACGGGCCCTAAGCCCCTCCCCAATAAGATGTTCATATAGGTGTGGGCTCCACACATCCTCTTATAGGGGTGTTCATCGGTTCGGTTCTCGGTTAATCGGTTTGTTCGGTTCGGGTTGTTCGGTTAAAAAAAAATTTGGGTCATAACCGAAAACCGAACCGAACCGAAAATATCTATGACTGAACCGAACCGAGAACCGAACCGAAGTTCAGTTCAGTTATGGGTCAAAACCGAAAACCGAAATTTATACTTGAATTACATTATTTAATTTTTTTTTAATTTAATTATATATATTTTTGACAAAAAAAAAATATTTCAAGCATAAAAAGTGTTTCCTATATTAGTATAAAATTTTAATGGACATTATATATATATAAAATAATATAAATATATAAAAAAAATATATATTTATATAAATTCGGTTTTCGGTTTGGTTTTCGGTTCAGATTGCCAAACCCATATCCAAACCGAAAACCGAATTTTTAATTCGGTTCGGTTCGGTTTTGACAAATTTGGTTCGGTTATAAGTTCGGTTCGGTTCGGTTTCGGTTTATTCGGTTTATTACCCGACCCATGAACACCCCTATCCTCTTAGCTAACAAAAAAAAGAAACAACCCCTTAGTTCTTTATGTATAACACTTTTTGTGAATTCGATACACATAAATATGATATATAATATATAATATATAAATATATAAATATTTTCATATTTTTTATTGCTTTAAGTCATGCCTTAAATAATGCTAAGGTTTCGCCATAGCTCTCAAGGCATGAGGCTTGAATATGATTATGTCGTCACCTCACGTCTCACGCTATCTAAAACCTTGGCAACAACAGATAAAATCTCTAATTTCATCGCTTGAAAACATGGTGAAAATACGAAAATAACTTATGAAGAAGACTTTTTAGTTAAGACGAAAAAGATTTTCTAACTTGTAGTTGCGTATATTAAATGGCTATGTTTGGCGACAGGTAGCAGCAAGCAGTAGCAATAAGCAGTAAGCTGTAGCAGTAAGCAGTAGCAGTAAGCATTAGTTGCTTGTTTAAAAAATGTGTTTGGTAACGTAGCTGTAGTTGTAATTATAAAATGTAAAATTACGTAAAAGGGCATATACTTATGAATGAATGTTATTTTTTAAGGGTAAATTGGTAATGTTAAAAGTAAAACGCTAGCGGTATATTGGAAAGCTTATTTAAGAAGCATTAAGATTGCAAGCTTTTGAGGTGTTGTTAAACGCTAGCAGCAGTGTTGCCAAATAAGCGTTAAGACTGGAACGCTTGTCGCTTGTTCCTTACCGCTCTTAAACGCTTCCAAAAAGGTGTTGCCAAACATGACCAATATCTGGTAAAGAATGAGAAGTAGTCACACATTTCTAACAAAAAGGAAAATTTGATTAGGAAATACATCTACTTTTATAAATATATCTGAAATATGTGTCTATTACTTTTTTCACCAATCTTATTTTAATTTTTCTTTTCATTTAATCGTAACTCATACATACGATAAGTCGATAACTCAGTTTATGAATACGTCTAAATATGTATCATCCTAACACAAGTTTCAAAAAAGAATTGAAAAGCAAACAAATATGGAAGAAAGTTGTCAAAGTGACGCCCATAAAAACAAAGTTGCTTGCCTCTCACGGTACACGCAACCTTTTTCTGTTTCATCTACATTTAAGTGTACGCCATCTTTCCATACTTTAATCCTCTAATAACAAAATTTATCCTCCTATACACGTACCTTATTTAATTTGATGAAAACATGTGACATCTCAGAATGGAAGTAAACAATCAGAAATGATCACAATATACCTTAAATATACTTTAGCTAAGTCGTGTACATCTAAATCGAATACTAAGTAGCAAATACATGATTTTGGACTTTGTGTGACATAATTTTCAGCTCGCTTCACTTTCTAAATATTTCTTAAGTTTAGTTGTCCATTTATTAGAGTAAAAATAGATTTTTATGTTTTTTTTTCTTTTTTTTTAATCATTGAATTCAGGCAATTTTTATTGTTTTTTCATTATTTTTCATCAATTAGTTTTTCAAATTAACTAATCAAATCTTTATGTCTAAATTTAAGTTTTAGTTTTAGCCATATAATTCATTTTCATTATAAGATAAACGTAGAAGCTTCAACATACAACCATACTTTTTTTTTTACAAAATACTCCTTCCGTCCTAAATTATTTGTCTCCCGAAAAAATACACAAATTAAGAAAAACATAATCATTACAGATTTCTTTTCCTTGCTTCTTATTTAAAGTTTGTAATTACAATTTTAAGTGAAGGTAGTATGTAAACTCGATCAAATTTACTTTATTTATTTTTAGTAGTAAATAGGGCTGAGCACCGAAGGTTCAAAACCGAACCGGACCGACGAAACCGACCGAACCGACAAAAACAGAACCGGACCGACGACCCGTCGGTTCGGTTTTGGTTTCAGGTTTTACATTATTTCGATTTCGGGTCGGGTCGGTCCGGTCCGGTCCGGCCCAAAACCGACAAAAATATACTAAAATACACTTAGACCGACAAAACCGAACCGAACTGACGAAAACTGAACCGACCCCGACGGCCCATCGATTCGGTTTCAATTCCGGTTTTTCATGAATTTCGGTTCTCGGTTTTTTCGGTTCGGGTCGGTTCCGACCCGATGCTCAGCCTCAGCCCTAGTAGTAAACAATTAAACCGATACATCCAAAAAGAAAATACAGAAGAGAGGTAGTAATAGCTAAACAAACAATCTTAAAATATTATGGGAAACTTACATGGAAAAACATTTTACCTCTATGGCCAATGCATTAAAAAATAACAAAAGCAAGTTTACTAAAAGTCAAAAAAGACAAAAATTGATCATCTTCCACCTCACAATTTTCTTTTCTTATAAAACACAAATACTCACTCTTCGTGATTAACAAGAAAACTAAAAGCATAACCCATCTTTTTGTGACATTGCGCAACTAAGTCACTAAGCTGAGTATTAGATATAATGCATAGCATATATTTTAGTAATATAAAATTAAATGTTATTATGTCTAATATCAATGTTTGATTGAAAACATATTTTACGAAGACTAGCTTTGATCCAAGAACAAAGAGGGACTAATATAAGTCAATCCTAGCAGACCACAGACGACCACTCCTAATCTCAAAATCATGCCTAACTACTTTCATCGAACAACAACATCCATATCATACCATTTATTGTTGATACATTATGCCATATCATTATCGTTGATCTTTCGAATTGAAGCAGCCTAACCATCATGTACGTAGTCATCATACAAGACTACAAGGAACGCACAATTGCAAGGCTACATGCATGTACGTACCATGCAATCTCGAGATTGAAATCAAACCCACAATAACTTTTTGTTGAAAGTGAGAATTATTAGATGATACATAATTAAGTAAGCCCAAGTCTGTTCGTGGGTTTAAGGTTTTACATGTAATCGTCGTTATAAATTGTGGATCAATAAAACATAACACTTCATGAGAAATTCTATAATTCAACAAGGTATCAGAGTTTCAGGTCTCATTCTCGGACCTGATCGACCACCTTGAGCCGCCGCTTCTAAGCCACTCTGTCAAACCCTAGCCGCCATCATTATCTCTTCCCGGAAAAGAAAACAAAAAACAAAAAAAACAGCATCACAAAAAATCAATCCCTTATTGATTTGGCAGTCGACTTCCTATACCTAGCAATCAAATATAAACTTTTGATTGTTGCTAATGATTTATACCTATTGCTTTGTTTGAGGATTTTTCTCCGTTGCTGTTGAATGTCTTTATCAACATTTTATTATTGCTCTAGCGTTTTTTGTTTTTTTTTAATTAAATATGAGCTTTCGTGCTCTGGCGGGATTACAAAATTTTGACGATGACAGTTTATACGTGAAAAAGGCGTCAAGATTGTGGTTTTAGATAGTTTTGTGTATTTTGCTTCTTTTGTTTTCTTTGTTTAATTGAGTGTGGATGTCTTGTTTTATATGGTTTTTATTCCGTTTATGAGATCTTTTATATATTGTTGACTTTCTAAAATAATAAATAAATAAAAATAAAATTATACTAAAATATATATTTTCTACATATTTTCTTCATTAAAAAATGAGTGATACACAAAGTTTAAAATGTTTTTATTAGTTACACACTTCACCAATTAAAAACAATATGTACCGATTACAATCTTAACTTTGAAATAAAAAGTAGATAATTATTTCATGAAAACTTAAAATAATGTAAACATGTATTATAGGATGAAAGAAGTGAGAATTAACAATCGGTACTCAAGCAAGGTGAGTTTTTAGCTAATAAAGTTATAAAGTGTGAATCACATCAATTGGACTAGTATAATTTAACAATTACTTACAGTTGTAAGTATGCGAATGAGAAATCATTTTATCTCTTTGAAAAAGTTAAAATCGTCTCAATTATATAAGAACCATCCATCATCTAAGTGCACACAAAATGATTAAGGTTCTTAATGATCGATCATTCAATATAGGACGACGTGGACTAAATTGATGCCTACCAAACTCACAAATAAGTTTTGTGTTTACACTTACACCTAGATGCACAATCACATTAAAGTACTATGATGTGATAATAGGGACTGATATCATACATATGTATTCAATTCGATGTTGAATATGTTGTTCTAAAAATAACTTATACATGTAACATAGTGGTGACTCATGATGTATATGTACATGTACTTGCACGTGCATACGTGGACTAATTTTTGGTATTGGAGGAAAATAACACGTATATAAATTTTCTATACTTTTTAATCATATACACAAAGTGGTAGCTCCAAATTTTTAGCGGCCTCATAATATATACTCTATATATATATATATTGGGGCTTCAAAATTTACTCTTCCAACAAAAAATTATTACAGTAGTACAATTTTATGTGGTAAATATTTGTTACTAAAACTTAAAAAAAAAGAAAAAAAATCATCAAAGTACTATGTTTTTTGTTTCTATAGTTGGTATAATATATTTTTGATCGTCGTTTATAGTTATGGCACTACATATCTTAGCTATGGCACTACATATACACATCTTTTATATAAATTTTCGCATGGGGCATCCGTTATCTTAGCTATGACACTACATATACACATCTTTTATATAATAAAGGAATTATATCATTTCGGAGTTTTTTTGACAAAACAATTTTAGTGGAAAAAACTGGACCAATAGGAATGCTCGTTGACACATAGGCGAAATCAAGCAATATGATTGGCCAATAAAAAGTCAAAATTGAATTGATTTTGGTCAAACTTTAATAAATTTGGTGGATAATTTGATTAAGGAAAAAAAACACATAAAAACATAGGTGTCAAATTTATGAAAATAAGGGTAAGGATCCAGTGAGAAGAAAACTTAAAATGAGAAGAATGAGAAATAACTATAACCGCATATTTGAGATGCATCGACTTAAATTAGATGCATCTATATTCATTTAGATGCATAACAATTACTTTCGAAAGTGATTTTGAAGTGAAAACGGTACAAAGTAGTACTAGCAACAAATTTGACTCGCATAGGACGAAAAATACATAGATTCGTCTAACTTGATGAAATGCATCTAATATATGTATATGCATCTAATTTTTAGCTAGAAAATATATTATGATGCATCTACTTCAAATTAATGTATCTCTAAGATGTAGTTATAGTTATTTCTCATCCTTCTTATTTTAAGAATTGTTCTCATTTGATCCTTAGTCATGAAAATAAAAACTTAAAAAAAGAGGAGGTAATTAATAAAACATTAGTGGTTGAATTTTAAATATATTATATGGAGTTAAGTGTAAAATTATAAATCTCCATGTTTTTTGATAACTTTAGATAATAAACAAATAACCCATTACACTTTATACCCCTTACACTTTATAATATGAACTTTGTTTATAATTACATGAGTATTAGTATTGGTTTGAGACTTCTATCCATTAAACTTACAAATGTACGAATTAGTTTTAATATACGTTAAATACTTTTAAAATAAATATTAGTTTTAAACTTTCATCTATTAAAATATCTTTTTACTATGTACGTTAAATATAAATAAGAACTCATGTTATCCTATTTAAAATTTTAATCTATACGTACACAGGTTTGAATATTAAATACAGTTAAATTATTATTAACGGTAATATAAATATCAAATGGTAAGTACGAGTTACTGTGATATGAAAATAAATATACGCAATTATACTTATAACGACTCATGTAATTATTATTTAAAGTTTATATACGGATATTCGGAAAAATATTTAAAAAAAAAAATTCCGGAGTATATTTTAACTCAAACAACACTCATTATATGCTACTAAACTCGCACATTTTGTACAACATGATATCAATAGTTAAAGTTAAACAACAACATCAACCTCAACATTAACATCTATGTCAGATAAACAAAGTTAAATCTTTCATCTAATAAAATTTTTACAAAATATTAATTGATATTAATACATAATGAAAAACTCATGCATACTTATTAGTTGTACTTATATCATAATTTTCACGGATAAATTCTTATATATCCATATAGTAAATAAAAAATTTAAAATAAATTTGATTTATGTGTAAACCTATGTGATCAAAGAACCTTTGACTCAATAACATTATAAGGAGACATCAATTCTTATTTGAACTTTCTCCTATGAGTTTAGACGAGAAATAATGCATATATGCACGAGTGGAAATAGTTACTCGTGCAAGTATGCATTATTTCTAGTATGAACCTTTACCGTCAAGACTACTAGCTATAAACTTTTCTATTATGTTAGTAATGCACTAATTTTAAACTTTAGGTATCTCACTCGTGTAAACGGCCTACTTATACTAAAACCATGTCCGAGTTCATGAATTCAAATGGCTATTTGAACATACTTGATTCGGAAATTCAATTCAGAATAAACATCTTAAAACTACCAAACGCGCACACAATTTCCAAAGTTGCACAATCACTCGAACTCTCGAAGAAAGAAGATTTCCTAACGCCTATAATTGGGGTTCTTTTAAATGAGAAAAAATATCATAAAATCGACATTAATAAGCATGAATTATATACAGCTGTATACATTTATTATTGATTTTGTAGTACAACTTCCTTTCGATGTGGACACAAGCATGATTTATGTTGTACCCGTGTCATGATGGTTACAAACCCAATTTTTTTGAAATATAATTAGACCAAAACAATGAGTCTCATGATTAGTTTATTGTGTAAAAAAAAAATATATTACATCGTTTAAGAAAAAAGTGCTATAATGTGTAAAAAAAAAAAT